>JANHGB010003908.1:0-11272 GCA_026283785.1 Coracopsis vasa | reverse complement strand
TCTTCTCCAGGCTGAACAGCCCCAACTTTCTCAGCCTATCTTCATATGGGAGGTGCTCCAGTCCCCTGATCATCCTCATGGCCCTCCTCTGGATTTGTTCCAACAGTTCCATGTCCTTTTTACGTTGACGACACCAGAACTGTACACAATACTCCAAGTGAGGTCTCAGTATACCCCATCTGAAAGCAGAAAGGGTTATTTTACCCAGCCTCAGATTCAAATTGATCGCAAATTTCAGTCTCTTTCTATAAGTAATCTTTAAAACCAGGGAACACTGAATCAACATTAGTGTAAGCACAAGCTACATCAGTAAACCCGATCAAACTTCACCTTCATAAGGAGATTGCTTTTGCTCAGTTTCCCTCAGCAAAATCTGAAGCACTGTCTCTAGGATAACTGACTGATAGCAGAAGAAACTAGTTGCTTGTTACCACTTTCAGTCAGACTTCTTTAGCTTTCTTGAGATATTGTCCAGCAGGAACATCTCTCAGACCATTCCTATCACGCACTAGGATGGGAATTTCTCCCTTCATTGTGCAGAAATTGTGGGGTTCACGTAGCAACTAGGAACTAGTGGCAATTATGGTACTAAGATCCAAGGTAAATGCAACTCCCCTCTTCAGGAACATACAGTGTCTACAGCTTGTAAGCTCTCCAGAATGAGTCAGAGGGAGAAAATGACTTTCTCTAACTTCAGAAGATGATGTTAATACCATCTCCCCATACAAGCTCTGTTGGATAAAATACTGGAACTCTATACCAGGTTTGGGACTGAAAGACTCAACAAATGACTTCAGCCATCAGCTTTCAGCAGGTGTGCTTACGGAAGCAATACAAATGATGGTTGCTAAATGGGTTAAGGACTCAACTCAGGTTTAGCCAGCATCTTTGATCTATTTGGCTTCTTCATAGGCATCTAGGGAAAAAAAAAAAAAAATGGAGGGCTGGAAGGATCCAGAACTACTCTGTCACTCTTACTCTACAGGTATTTATGTG
Source organism: Coracopsis vasa (assembly GCA_026283785.1). Lineage (NCBI taxonomy): Eukaryota > Metazoa > Chordata > Aves > Psittaciformes > Psittacidae > Coracopsis > Coracopsis vasa. The sequence continues at coordinate 10,276 of JANHGB010003908.1, read as the reverse complement.
TTCATTAACTTGCATGTTTTCAAGTAGCAGGTAAAATCACTTGACATTCCTCTGAGAAGTATAGAGTAGCAGTATTTCATTTTGCTAGCACCCTGCCCATTCTGCTTGGGTTGAATTACCTCAGTTTAGATAAATGTTTACAGTTGTCTTTCAGCAAGAAAAAGACACTTGAATTATCAGCATGACCTGTGCTTTTGTTATAGTGACACAGTTAATGTACACTGCTAATATTTATTCTGTTCCTTTAGGTCTTTTGTTGTGGCAACCGGCAAACAGGATAGATGAGGAAATGGGGCTTTGGTGTGACCCTGTGACCAATGTTGGAGTTCTTAGGAACCACCTTTATGCTGTGAGAATAGTAATACTATCAAACACTGAGTAAAAAAAGGAATTAAATTCAAGGAGTCCAGGTACGAGCCTGGTTTCATGGTACTATCAAAGCTGAGAATGTAGAGGTCATTCTATTTCATAACTTGATCCCAGAAGCCATATTCTTGGTTGTAACATGAGACTTCTTTACGTAAAATAAAAAAATATATATTTCAAGACTATTTCAATATACTATTCAAATATTTCACGGAATCGTAGAATATCTTGAGTTGGAAGGGACCCATAAGGGTTATTTAGTCCAACTCTTTATTATTATATTATTCCTAGCTCCATTATTATTATAACCATCTTGGCATACCTGTATCTTGGCATTTTTGTCCCACCTATTTGAGGAAGAAATTACCTGATTTTAACTTTTCCTACAGTCTTTTTCTCTTCTTTCCTTTTCTACAAGTTTGAAAGAACAGCTGCTGCATGATATAATTAATTGTTTGCATGCTATAAAACTGTTAAAAGCAATTTTAATTTTAACAGTAAATAGGTTTTATTGCCAAGTTATACTTTTGCTCATAGCAATAGATGGCAATGGGTGGTTAAAAATATATTTGATTCTGCACTATTATTTCTCCTGTATCCACTGTATAATCAATGAAGTGATATTATTTTGCCCTCAGGAAGAAAAAAAAAAAGAAATGCTAATGGAAGCAATTAAAAGATATGAATAATACTGACACCTCCTTATTATCTTTCAGGTACATTCGGAGTTACCCAACACATTAAGTGGTAATGATGCAGTTACAGTTATTTTCCAGTTGACATGATTAGTTCTGTGAGCCAGCCACATTTACCTTGTGCTTTGAAGCCCTTCACACTAAGTTATTTGATTTAGAAAATAAAGTAAATAGGTATATGAAATGATCTCATCCCTAGTTTTGAAAGCCATGGGTACGAAAGGCATTTCCATGGTCTACAGCACTAGTCTGTTATATGAGTGCTGTGTTCCTTAGACTGGGGAGTTTCAGACTGGAATGGTGCAAAGAACAGACATTTAAGGCTACAAAACCAGAAGTGTTACACCACAGCAAGACATCTGACCCTTGCGTTAGATACTTACATCCATGTTTACACCTTCAAAATGTCCCATTCTTCCTACTCTGATCAAGGTACCTTGAAAGAAGCCTGAGTCTTGTGATGCTGACATCTTCATCTGAGCTTGTTTTTTCAGCTTCTGGGGTATTTCTGTTGTCTGAAGAGAGGCCACATAGTAAGCCCTTTCTAGAAATGTAAATCCTGTCAGGAATCTAGTCATATCTTGTAAGGACCCCTGAAAAAGCAAATACATATCTGTGGTGTGCAAGAAAAAGTTCCAAATTGCTTCAGCATGCTTTTGAGAGCAACAGTCAATGAAACATAGAGGAGTTATGAAGTGTTGCAAGTCACAATATTAATAATAACAAACTGGTATTCTGTACAGGATTTAATGTTGTGCCTGAAACAGCAGAGTAGACGTAACTAAAGAGGAGCTGACATTCCCATATTCCTGATAATTCTTAAATGCTAAGTCTGGAAAGCTTCTGTGTAAAGCCTAGGCTATTTATTTACTAGAACTGAGAGCTTTGGCATGGACCAAAATACAATCATTATTTCAAGCATCCAAGATAAAAGTGTTTGTGCAGCTAAATTAAAATACAAAAGTTCAAATATGCCTTTAAATTGTATATCTAAAGTTGTGCTGTTGTCTGTAATAGTAGTGAAATGAGAGACTCTGCTTGAAGAACACCAAAGACTGCTTTTTGAGAAAAAAAAATGCTAGCATTATTACTTAAGAAAACAAATTGCTAGCATTAAAAATTCTTTTTATGATGATATATACTGTCTGCATGATTTTCCATGCACATTAAGTCTTGTCCTAGTGAGAAACAATGCCTCCTCTCAAAAAGGTGACTAGAGCCCATTAATATACACGATGATTCTGTATGCTGTAAGTCATTAAAGGCTCCCACCTGTTAAAAGGAGGAACTGGGTAATAACACTGCTTCATCTAGTTTAAGTGTTGTGCTGCATATTGTATTGTTATTTGTTGTGAATTTGACCCATTTTATACACAAGATAGCTACGTGTATTTTTAAGCATTCAACAGCTATCATTATGTAATTTATTTTATTCACCTCTTTATTGTTATTTGTTTCACCTGCATAAAATGTGCTTTTATTTTGCTCAAATATTTACCTTGTTAGCCTGATTGGCCTATATGACCAACTGTTTGTTCTTTGATCATGCTGAAACATTGAGCTTTCTGCACTGCCTTCCATGTTATTGATCAGTCAATTGATAAGGAGGTATAGGGTTTTTCTTACATTTTTAATGCTTGAATACTACATTGCATGACAACTAGTGCCCAGCAGTTTGCGTTGGACAAAGGAATAATACATTTCTTATTAAAAAGAAGTGCAAAACAAAGCTTCCCCCAAATATTATCATCAAGATACTTGATCTAATGAAAGGCTAATAATGTTGGTTTAATAAGTGACACAGAGGAAGTGGCTTACACAGTCCATAAAATGGAAATGTCTTCATCGGGATGACCAGCTAAACCTGTACAGATGAATAATTCAAAATTTGTCAGACAGCTGATCAGAAAAATCCAAATGTCAGCAGTTTGGAAAACAGGACATTCACCATCAATGGTGAGACTTGAATAATAAATAGGGAGTATCGAAGAACAGAAGACATCAACAAATTAAATTGATGTCATTGTTAAATCAAGAGGGATGAGAATCATAGACAAATGGGAAGCTTAAGGTTAAAAACTACTTGCTGGTTGCCTCTTCAGTGGAGTATCCAGAGCTATAACATCGTGAGGTGTTTAGGGACTTCCCAAGCTTCACCTTCAACCAAAATATGTATTCACTTTTAAATATTTTCCTCAGGAAGAAAACCTTTTTTGGTTGCAGTAAATGACTCACGTAAAGAAACCTGCCCAGGATGTGCAAAGGCAACTGGGGTGCTTTTGGAGAAAATAAGACAAATATGGTACAATATCATCCATACTGGTTACTGGAAACATAGCCTGTCTTATTCTAGTCTCTGAACCATGTTTGGGATTGTCCAGCAAAGTGCTAACTGGAACAGGCCAGAATTGCACTTGATAAAGTGCTAATTGTTAACTGATATGCATGGCTGAGGCTAACGCTTAAGCCATGACTTCGCCTCTTCTACCTTCTTCTCTGACATAGTCAAGAGCTCTTTATACTCTCTAGAACAAACATTAAAAAAAGACTTAACAAAAACCTGTCGTGCTTCAAGTTCTGGGGTTGTAGATGAACAGCAGTTCGAAGATCACAATTATGAATTCCTATGGATGCTCTTATTGGTACAGAAAACACTTGAAATGAGATGGAATTGATCTACAATTAGATAACTTAGATAACTTTATAACTTAGAAATTTGAAGAAGACCAAAAGAAAACTGCAGCTACAGGTCACCTCTAATCTGAGTTATGTAAATCAGGCAGATTTATTTTTTATTCCTTGTTTTACCTTAGTAGTTTCTAAATGAGAAATGTGAGGATCAGATATGAAGACATCTGACCACTCAGGCCCCTTCAAGCTGTATTGAGGCTCCTACAACTTATGTGAATATTTTGATCCATCTTTCCTTTCAGCAACCTGAACCTTCTCAACTGTCAGTAAAGGTGTCCAGTCAAACAGCTTAGGCAAGATTTAGGAAGTATGTCTTTGTTAGAGATGGCAAAAACCAACAAGATTCCTCATAACTGAAAAAGATGGCTGGGATTTTTAAAAAGCAAAACAGTAATTGTAATTTTTTTGTTTTTACATGCTGCATTTTGCTGACGTTTAAGCACTATGGTTTATCATGAGAGGATTGAAACAGGAGTTAGGGTAATGACCAGACTTCCCCCAGGGAGGCTAGATCCTTGTTCCTTGTTCCTGACACTGTCAGGAACCTGATACTGTCAAGCTCCAGGAACAAATCCACTGAATTCTTCCAAAACAAGTGAAACTATGCATTCCCCGTAAGTGCTCCAAATTCAGAAACACAATTAAAGATATTTGATAAGTTTTCTGTGATGTTTCTGCTAGTCTTTGATAATTTTTGATGATTTTAGGCTGAGAAAGTTGGGGCTGTTCAGCCTGGAGAAGAGAAGGCTGCGTGGAGACCTCAGAGCAGCCTTCCAGTATATGAAGAGGGGCTGTAGGGATGCTGGGGATGGATTATTCATTAGGCACTGTAGTGACAGGCATGGGGTAACGGGTTAAAACTTAAACAGAGAAAGTTTAGATTGGATATAAGGAGGAAGTTCTTTACTGTAAGGGTGGTGAGGCACTGGAATGGGTTGCCCAGGGAAGTTGTGAATGCTCCATCCTTGGTGGTGTTCAAGTCCAGGTTGAACAGAGCCTTGGGTGACATGGTTTAGTGTGAGGTGTCCCTGCCCATAGCGGGGGGGTTGGAACTAGATGATCTTAAGGCCCATTCCAACCCTAACTATTCTATGATTCTATGATTCTATGTCTGATATTGGCCATCACTGGAGGAAGCACACTAGAATAAATGTACCTTCGGTTTGTTGTGATATACAATTCTTATACTTCTGGGTGAGACGGTGTAAGTAGGATTGATTCAGGAGTACATTTCAGATAGTGAGTAGTGAAAATTGAGGGCAACTATGCAAAGGCAAAACAAGAACAGTAATGATGCAAGTGCCACCACAGGGCACTGTAACTTTGGCCAGGATTTGCAAAGTGGATTTTTCTGGCCACCTGGTTTCCTCAGGTAAAATTGGAAACTTTTATCTCAAGTTCCAGATACATGATTCAAGTTAAATTAAAGGGCAGCAGCTTGAAAGAGTTTGCATTTTGTATGCTCCTTCCCCAGGCTGCACTTCAACTGGTGTGATGCCTACAGAGGGTAGAAATCTGGAGCAAAGTGCCAGCTCTGCTCCTGATAGAAAGCAGAGGGCATAGCAGAAAGCATGTGATTGTGCAGAGCCTTGTACATAGAGATGAGGCAGTAAAGGATTTCCTTTGTACAAACAAAGTCATAGGCTTACCAAAGTAAGAAAATCAGATTTTGGGTTAAGAACTGCACTGGGACTGTCTTTAGTTTCTAATTGCTTTTCCTTGCTTGGGTACCTCTGATCAAGTTAATTAGATGGTTCCCTACCTGGGAGGAGGCGTTTGTTTTCAAATCCAGCCTGAATGTCTCCTACTTTAAGTTTGTCTTTTGAAAACACAAGGATACACTTACTAATGTAAAGTCATCAAAAGGGCAACTTTCCCTTGTTTTATCCTTCAGAAAACAACCTGCACAATAGGGCTCCATCTCAAGAAGCTGTTTCTGGATTCCTAATTATTGCAAAATAATACTGTGGGCAGTGTGTTGCCTACTGAAGCAGAAACAAATCTTTCCTTTGCCAAGCAGAAAGACATTTGGCAGATGTCTCTTTTTGCCATTGGCCTAAGACAGGACACAGTACACACTCTAGGATAATGTGTTTACGTACACAAGACATCTTTAAGCAGAGGTTGAGTGGTCCAAAGGGCACACAAGCAATTACACTTGCAGAGCTCTCAGACCACTACATCCAGCTCTGTTGTTAGGAAACTGCTCTTATATTTTCCCTCATTTTTGATGTATGTCTCTGCTCCTAGCTCACTGCCAATTTCCATTTTCTACTGCACCCTGTGGTTTCATTTGACAAAACCTCAGCTTTAGTTGCCCTGAACATGCAGGGCTTATGCTTTCACTACTGGGCATGGCATAGTTCAGGGATGGAAGTATGCCTTAGCACCACTTTTTGTGTCAGGCTGATGACAGCTAATGGCCCCTGGAGTCAGACCCTGATACTGTCAAGTTAAAACACACCAAGCAACTACATACTCTTGCACTGTGTCCTACCAAACTTTCTGGTTTATTACATACATGAGGCAAATTGTCCCACAATAATACCTGGTGAAAACACACACAGAAAAAGGACCAGGCTAGAAAGCAGAGCCTTTACCCTCATTTCACAGTCAGAAAAAGCAAACCGCCCTGGTCTTTAAGTCAGGACATTGCAGTCCAGTGATTAAACTGTAAATACAGCAGCAAAAGAAGGCAGAGAGAGATCATCATGGAATTTTTGCTCAGAGCTTCCCATACATGTTGCTAAAGCAAAGCTGTAATAGCTGAAAACACCTCCTGTATATTTTGTGGCTTTTATGAAGAATTGTGCTTCTCTAACACAAAACAAAAGTGAGTAAGGAATCAGTGTCACCTCTGATGCTTTTTCTTAGAATAACTACTTTGGTGAAAAATGCTCCCAACTGCTTTCAGATTAAAGCTTGGCTGGAGCATCTGCCAGCTCCCCAGGACAGGTAGTAAACTCCCAGATCCACTCTTACAGCTGTGCCCCAGCTGCTCACCGCCATTAGGATGGGAGAAACAGCCAGGGAGCACTGCCTTCTGCTCTGCCTTTATGCGCCAGCACTGAAACAGAACATGAGAGGCCATGGGGAGAACTCATAAAATGAGCAGAGCAGCCGTACATAGGCTAGGGAGCCTGCTGGTTGCAGGAGACTGGCAAGAAGTCTTTTTGAACCAGTTTTACCGGGGAACAGCTCCATGAAACATTTTTGTCATTGACTTGCTTGTGGACTGAGTGGTCTCTCTGTAGAAGGAGTGTACTGTTAGGCTTAAGAATTCACAATACATATCCTTAAATGTTAGCACTTAGAAAGATATGCCTTGTAAAAAGAAAAAGATTATTATTTATTTTTCTAAAGTATTTTGGGCATTGACAGTGGTATGCTCCTTCATAAAGACATACTATCTGGCACAAGCTGACAGACAAATTAAAGTTAGGCCTTTAACTAAATGAACCCAAATATAATGCAAATTGTGTTCTGGCAATTAGCAAAGGAAGTTTAGAATGAACAGAAACAAATAAGGAAGAAAACAAGTAGGTTTTCTTTTTGGGGGGGCCATAATGTATTGTCAACCTCATGCATACACAAAACTAAGTCCCTACAGCACAGCATGTACAGGCCCTAGGCAAATACACAGGTGGTCTGAAAACCAAAGCAGGAGCCTGCTGGTAGAAATTAGCATGTACTGCTGCTTTTCTGATTGGCTGGGAAAAGTCTTTCAACTGGAAATGGTTTGAGAATAACCCTCAGTTTGCCAGAGGTTATAGATTTAGCCCTACAGAGTGGATGGCCTCGGTATTTGGGGCTCAGAGGGTTAAAAGGGACGAATGATGAGATGCTTTCCATAAAAGCCAATATGGCCAAGCATTTATGCAGTGCCCTTGTTTTCTGGGGCAGCCAAAGAAGTCAGCATGCCTCAGAGACTGGCTTGGCAATTGACTACTGTGAGGCATTGAAAAAACAAATGCAGTGCAAGGCAGTGTAGTCATGTTAGATTCGCCACTGTTGAAGTCCAGATGGCTATAAGATACTGAGCTACAAAATGGCTCCAGAAAACTAATATATACATCTCTTCAAGTAGCCCATAAACATTTCTCTTCTTTTCCGGTATCATTTCTTGAAAGAATAAGTTATTGCACAGCATTGAAGGTCTCTTGAGAAGCATTAACTAGTTTCCAGTGCTGTTGGCTCAAGCCCACAGAACTTAAATGTTCTTTCAGTTCAGACAATTATTTGCAGTTTCGGCTCATCTGAAGGTAATGAACTTAGGCTGACTACCACACACCTCAACATCATTCAGCTACCAACCATTTTTGTACTGAAGTGAGCTAATGCTATTGATAGGACAGAAGAGTGATTTAATTGCTCCTTATTTATATTAAATTAACATCTTGAAACAAAGAGAAAAGTTCCAGTCATGTTGTGCTTGATGCCGTTTATTAGGATAATAAGAGGCTATCTCTGTCCAAGATTATATTCTTATTAAAACCAGAGTCAACAGGCAAAGGGAAGAAGGGGGAATTGGAAGTTGAATAGGCTGAAGTAGCTACCCAAAGTTGTGCAGCAGAGCACTGGCAAAGGTGATGCCTTCTGTTTTCCAGCCTTGTTCTGTGCCTGCAGATTCAACATATGTCGCTGACACATCTAAAGCAGCACTAGGCAAAAGCCTTAGGGAGTTTGATAGCAAATCATAACATCTGTCCTGCAGTTAAACAGTTGCATATTTACCCCCTTGAAGACAAACAGGGAGGACAGCAAGCAGCCTACAAAGCCACTGACTTCTAAGGCGTGATATAGGAGTGTACAGTCCAGAGCTCTTCACAGCAGCCATGGTAGCAAAGTATTTTGGGTAACTGCTGTTGCTAAGCATACAGATGGTTTGGCTGGGATGGGACAGAAGGCTGGAATTGGTAGATAAGCAGCACTAGAGATAAATTTTTAATGAGCAGTTGTAGCTGTAGTATGGGGGGTTTTTTGTTCCATATTATTTATTATTCTGTTCAGCTCTGCTACAGGGGCTTGGCCCTGGAAATGTGTAGCAGTGAACTAATATTAAGTCTGTCACTGGGAGAAATCTGAACTGTAAAAGAGCTGAAGCTCTTTTATATGGTTTAGAGGTGTGTTGAAGGGAAAAAGAGGTTAAAATTTACTTCATTTTAGGCTGAATTCAGAGAGATTTAGAAAGCATCCAACAATGTGGGTTGTGTCAGATCGATACAAACTAATAAAGGCTAGCAGGCAATTACAGCAGGAGTGGCAGTAACATTTCTGGCCTAACTGCCAAGTGGAAACAGATTTCTCTCAGTAGCTCCTCTGGAAGAAATAATCCACTCCTAATTAAAAAGAGGTGGAATGGAAGTGTGGGATGGTGTGGCAAATACCCATAGCTGAAGGCATCATTAGACTTAAAGACTAACTGGGTAATACTGAAGAAACTTTCTAGCTATAAATACTATGAATTACAGAACTAGTGTTCTAGAACTAGGCACTAAAATGTGCCTTTGGAGAAGTGCATGTGTAGGATATGATCCATACAAAACTATAATTAAAGCTTCGTGTTCAGCTCTGTCATTAGCTTTTCCTAACTTGAATGCCAGAACATTCAAACTTGATTTTAATGAATTAAAGAGGTAGGACAGAAGACATTTTATTGCCCAAATCTTCTAAACAGAGACTCATGAATAGAAACCAAGCTTGTGAATTAGGCAGGCCTCAAACATCAGGGTCAATGGCCACTTCACATCATCTTTGGTAACTAACGATCCCAGGACATAATCTTGGTTTGTAGTCATTACTCTAACTTCTTTAGGAATCAGGGAAACCAAGGCCCTTCATCTGTATTAGGGAAGATGCTTATGTTAGTTTGTTTATGTTAGTGTTTCTGGCCTGACATACTCATATTTATATCATTTAACTTCTGTTTACTCACTCCTTTCAGGGCAGAATACCTCTCCAGCCAATAGAGACTGCTCATGAGGTAATCCAGACTTTTGTGATCCAGTACAACCAGCAGATAAATCAGACTCTCAATCAATGTCATTGTGTATTCCAGTTTAGCAGACTGCTTAGTATTTGATTCTGAAGTATTTTGCAGTATATGGAACATGTTTCAGACTGTTATCTCTTGCTGTTGCTCTTAGCATAGTGCTCTGAGATTATTTTTACTGTAGTTCAGAGGTTCAGTTGGTTCTGTTCTCTGAGGCAGACAGGTACAGCTCCATTTACATTGGCAGATTTCGATCTTTAGTCAAACAGGTTAAATTTCAGAGGACACTTGCCTTTGAGCAGGACATAAGTATATATGTGTTCCCTAGACTTTCCACATGGGGCAGAAATGGGCTCAGTAACGCAGTAAAGCTGCTTCTGCCGAAAAGCAATATTTAGAGACAGTAAGAGGGTCAAGAACTGACCTTAAGGAGCTATTCAGCATGAAAAGGCTGAAATTATCAGCCATACAGTAAGAAAAGTCTGTTTACTGAACACGGGAGCTTTCCAAACCTGTCCATATGTCTCAGAGC
>JANHGB010003902.1:4976-21528 GCA_026283785.1 Coracopsis vasa | reverse complement strand
CTTTTCTTGCTGTTCTCTTCATCACAAGCATTTTACTCGGGGATCTAATTCACTTGGTATGCACAGTTTTAAATTCTAGAAGGATTTGTTTTATTGTTTCAATGGTAGTTTCACTACAATTTTAATAGGGTGGGGTTTTTTTTATGGGACTTTTATAACTTGGAGATGGTGAATATTTTTGTCCTTATTTTTCCTTCCGACCTATCCTCAATTTAGCTTTCTAGTAATTTTCAAAATTATATTTATTTAGCTAATTGTTGTACACTGACATAAGGCAAAGATCGAATGTTAGTGCGTCATGTGTGCTTCTCATTGCAAGTTGTAGGTATCTACCTCCACCGTGTGGCAGTTCTTCAAATTTTTAATGGGAAGTTTCACTGATACTGAATGGAATATAGTAACTTAATTATACTTTAGGAAGTTCATGAACAGTACTGTGAGAAAATAGCAGTGCTCAAATGTCTCCTAGTTGAAGTGTTCTTGTAATAAAAGAAGAAAAGATGAAGATGAGTTTACTAAACATCTGAATTGGGAGTAATGTAGAATTCTTAATATTGCTTCAATTATAGTTCTTATACTTGTTTAAAATATCATCTTGAGATGGGGAAATCGATCAAGTGATATTTTAGCAGATAATACCACAATATCCATTTTGGATGAACTTAATTGCCTTTTCTGATTGTCTGAGTACATGTGTAAAAGAACAAGACTTGCATCAATTTTCTTTAATTTGACTGTAGGTGACTAGACCACTGAGTCTGCAAAAATGTACTGCTTAAAGCTGTTTGGTTGTTGAGTGGGAGAAAACAAACTTGCTTACATACAACTTGAAATCAGGAGTTGGTTTACTGAAATTCAGACTGCAGGTGAGAAGACTAAACATTCTATATTTCTGGTAACATCAGTCCTCCAGCAACTTTATGGCTATGTGGTAAGGCCTTTTTTTAATTGTTTGGACAAGAATAAAAGGTGTTCTGTTAATGTAGTGTGTCTTTTGGCAAGTATCAAAGTGCAAGGAGTAATGACTGTCAAACTTCTGTTACAGTTTATAAATTAGGTTCAGTTGAAGTTACCTTGAAAAATAAATGTGTAATTAATAACTTTGTAAAAACGTTTTGGACCTTCTAATAAGGAATCATTTGACTCAAGTCTTTTTGTGTAATGTGTATAAGCTGTGCTATCAACAGCGTAATATTTTCCAATTTTCTGCAAGTAAAACTTGTATTGAAATCAAGAGTGCCTGAGAAGCTGTAAATTCTTATGTTCCTATATAGTGGATATCTTGATTCTTCCAGGTTTTCAGTTCTGTAAGTGAACTTTCATCTTAAAGAGTTCATTGCTGATATAAGCAGATGCAGTTAAAGTGACCTCAGAACTCTGGTTTCTCTAATGAAGTGCTGGTTTTTGTTCATTAGAGTCCTTTTGTATGTTTAGTTGGAGAATCTTCTGATTAGAAACAGCATGAAAGTAGGGAATTGCTCTGAACAGTCATTGTTTTATTTTGATCAATTGTTTATCACATCAGATTTTGATATAGTTTACTGAAGAAATCAGTTTATGAGCATATCTATCATTGTAGGGATGAACTGAATCTTCAGTATGAAAACCAGAGGTTTTCAATTACTTTTTACTTTGTTTTATATGTCAAATTACGTAGTCAGCATCTTGTTCCACTGTCTTTGGAGCCCTGTGTATCCTGTGAGAATCTGTCCCTTGAAGCAGAATTAAGTTCCAAAAAATACTCTTACTTTTCAAGGATATTTCAGCCTCCTGGTGTTAAGAAGATAACCTTGAATACATGAAGTAGGGATAACCTGACAAACTAATATCTCTGGAGATCTTGGAAATGGTAGTTCTGTAGTGTGGTTTATGCAGTAGTTATTAATAGACTATTTCATAGAATCACAGAATGGGTTGTAAGGGACCTTAAAGCTCATCTAGTTCCACCCCTCTGCAATGGGCAGAGACAACCTCCCACTAGAGCAAGCCTAAAGATAGTCCAAACTGGTTATCAGAGAGAGTAGCTGAAAATTTTAGTTGTAACCCAGGTTTGGAGTACCAGTATGCTTGCTGAACTGGTAATTGTTTTTTTGCCAAAACTCCTTTGTTCTCCTGGCAACTAAATATATAGCTGGTTTGAAAGAATCATGGTTGCAGCAGTGCCTGTCATGACAAAGCACTATAAAATTCAGCTAGTGTCAGTTTCCAGTCTCCTGCTCAGCAGTCCAGACTGCAACAGAAGTCAGATCTTGCTTCCATAAAGCCATAAAACTTTGCTTGCACAAAATGCTTTCTCAGCTCTCAAGTACTTTGACTTACTGGGCTTTCTCACTGAGTGCTCTTAGCTCTCCTTTTAAATGTGTTTACTGTGTAGGATTGCATTGGTGGATAAGATCATGCTGCTGACTTCAGTGAAATAGAGCAAAGGCCTGCAATATTTTCCAAGCATGCCATATGATAGCATCTAGTATATTTCAATAGATTAAATTACCCATCATAGGATACTATAATGGGCTATTGATTTTTAGGTGCCACAGTTTCTCATTCTTTGTAATTGAATTGTGCTTGTGAACATATGAGAATGTTCATTTGCTGATTGAAGGTCATAAAGTAAGATTTATGTAGAGGTCAACCTTATACACAGGCTGGAAAACAGACTAGTATTACATTATCTTTTCCATGTGACTGCCTTAACAATGGAGCTTGCATAGCATAGGTTTTATTCTTGCTAATGATAAATTGAAGGAAGAGTAACACTGTTATTCCTCTGCACGCACTTAGGCTTGCCAGCTTTCCAGTTTCTAGTGAAATGTGGGGGCTCTTTAGAATGACAAGTTTCTAACAGCTTTCACTCTAGGTACATTGTAGGAGTGAGGTAGGATGAATGTACATCTTGACTGTAAAGGCTTAAAGCACCTTTCTAACAATTTGATGTTGTTCACAGACACTTGCATAATTATTTAAAATGCACTTTTAATTATTTTGTGACAACTATCCTAGTAGATACATAATGATTAACTGCAAAATTACGATTTTAATGGAGTAGGTGATAGTAATGATTGTCTTTTTAGCTTTAACCATTTAGTCCTCCCTGAGCATTTTACCAGTTGAGTTCTGAAATGTGTTTCAGTTTTGTTTTGTGCTTTTTCCAAGCTGTATATGGAGTTGGCACTGAAAAAGGTCCTGAAAGGTATAAAATCATAGCATATCTCACTGGAAGGGACCTGTAAAGATCATAGAGTCCAAGTCCTGGCACTACAAGAATGACATTAGTATGTGTTATAACTTCTTACTAGTCACAGTACAGTTACGGCAGCTGGCATTCTGGGCCCCAGGAGATGAAAACAAGTTTATTTGGATGAATTAAAGCTGTAATAGTGTATCAAAATCTGATGCAGGAGCAGCTGCATGGCTTCTTCATTTCAAGAAGACTTTGTGGCATCTGACTCTGTGGGCTTATAACGAACCTTGAGAAACGTTATTTGTGTATGCCAGATACTGGGAGTATCATCAGTTGAATACATAATATGACAGACTAGGTCAAGCATAGTTATTTGTTCAAAAATAGGTAACAAAATTTGTAAGGGATGAAGAATCGTCTGAAAAAGTGATTGGAAAGCTTTTCTACTGTACAAATGTTTTATCACCAGATACTGTAAAGTGCACCAGATATTGGAAGCTTATGCTCGGATATGTTCTGCCATTGCAGATACATTTGAAAAGTTTAAAACTGACTTAAATGTAACTTTGACATACAACTGTAACAGCAGTGCACTTACCTCTGAACCCTAACACCTTGCATGAACAAAAGCGAGGTTTAAATAGATTTGTCCTTTGCTTTCAAACCTATCACAGCATGAAGAGAGTAAGAAATGGTTTAGCAGCATTTTCTCAGTATTCTTTCTCTGACCTTATTCAGTACAATGAAAGTGCATGATAAAAATTGCCACCTTTGTTTCTGAAAAATCTGCCACCTCTGAACTGTGTTAGGTAGGAAGTGCATGAAATATGGTCAACCTAGCAATGCTGTAAATGCCTGTGGTGAAAAAAATAATGTTTTCTTCACCTAGCATTATTTTGATTGGCATTCTGTGCTAGGTCTTTATTTGCTGGATGAAGGATTTCTTTTTAATAGCTGGAAGCGGTTTTGTGAGTATCCTTCTCCAACCATCTGGAATTGCTGGCATTTGAGTCCCTGTAGGATGGATTGGGAACCACTACACATACAGTTTGTGTGAACTCTTTGAGCTGGAAAAAAATTCTGTGTAGGGATTTGATTCCAAAATTTCTGTGCTAGGTTCTGTTAGATTTTTTTTTTCCATCTCTCTCAAAAATTCTGCATTGTGAATTGGGAGAGGCTGGTTCCACTGAAAGCTGTGCCAGCGTTGTTGGAGAACTAAAAGAAAGGGGACTGTGGTACCTGTTGTTTAGGCATAAACCCCACTATTTCTCTCCTAAAGAGAAACATATACTGAAGTTCTACAAGTTTCCTTGCAGCAGTATTGCTGCATCAGTACTTTAGCACACTGAAATTTGAGTTACCAGTGTAAATAACATCTAGCAGTTGCTTTGTTGGCTTCAGGTCAAATATTGTTACTGAACATGAATGATGATCCCCATAAGATGATGAGATTTCCCTCTCTATATATATTTAAATGGTATATTGTTGTAAACTTGTACAATAATTTATGAATGTAATTTACATGATATTTTTTATAATGCATGAAGGGCAGAAAAAACTGAAGATGCAGTCTGATGGCAGAAATGAGTTATTGAAGATACAGTATTAAAAATCTGAGGAACATTACCACACAAGTCAGTCAATAGGAGTAGAAAACTGTTATTCTTAAAAATAAACCCAAACCCCAAAACTTATTGCAAGTAGTCTATAGAGACTTTGAGTTTTGGGTAGAACTGATCATTGACCGGATCATTTCCTGTTAACTGCATTTGAAATTCCTGTTACAGAGTGTATTGCAATCATTCTCTGAAGCCCCTGAGAGCCTAAAAATCATTTTACTTCAACTATAAATCTAATTGTTCTTTACTGAAGTCTTATTATATTTTATATAGTAAGAATGTTTTCTCAAACTTTTGTCTCCTGAAGATAGTGGGCATCTTAAAGTTGAAATCTCCAGCTGTGTAATGACAGGACTTAACTAGTTGGTGAATTTGACAGCGTGTTAAAAGAATTTTGGATATATTTTATTATTTTAATATTTTAATAACCTCATAGAAACAAATGTACTAATGACAGAAAATTCAGGATAAGTAGGGGAAACTTCTATGAAGTTCACAGGCTAATGGAAGAGGCCTCAAGTTTTCAGCACTACTTCTGAAGCCGTCTTAACATTTACATGAAATGCTTGGGGGTGAGGGTTGGCCTTTTTTTGGTTGTTTGGTGTTTTGTTGCTTTGCTTTCCATTTCCCTTTTTTTTTTTTTTTTTTCCCTTCCCAACTGCAGCCCAGCACTGTTAGAGCTGGTGTTACAGACTTTGTGTTTAGTGATACAAGGGGAATATGAACCTAGCCATTTTAAAAGGAAAATAAATTAATATGGGTTACTGCAGCAAATTCAAACAGCAACCTAATCAGGCATATTAAGTCAGAGTGCTTGCTTAGACAGGACCTAGAGTTTCACATATATTGAAATTAAATAGGAACATGTTTTCCTTCAGCTAGTTGCAAAATAAAAGAACATCTATTAACTTGCATGCTATTATTATGAATGGCTGATTATGATTCCATTGATCAGTTTTCTATCCTATCCATTATTTTTGTCTTACAGTTTCCTTCTCAATTTATTTCATGCTGAAGTTCAAAAGGAATACTTTTGCTTTCTGTGGAATACAAATGTTCTACAGTGAAAAATGTAGCGCACTGTTGCATTGCCTTTATCCCTTTCTTAAGGGTACTCAATGGGCTTATAAAGCCTTTTCCTTTTGTGCTGTGTCAGTGTTCAGATCACTGATCACAGCTGTTCTCATTATATCCCAGATTGACCTTGGCACAATGGGAAAAGCCTTCATCAATATAAAGAGACACCAATACCTGGCAATTCATATGATAAACCAGTGCATTCTTTTTATACATCTTAACTGCCAGGATTCCAGGTAGGCAAAAACCCACATGATCTTTACCATGTGGGGAGAAAAAGTATTGGAATAGCAAATCATAAAAGATGATAGCCTCAAAGCTTTAGGTTACCACGGAAGCGTATGTTTCCAGAGTTTCACTATTATGTGGAAAGCATCTTGCTCTTGCGGGAGAATCTTTGTCTAGAACCCAGGATTGTACCAATTTTTAAACTCCCATTCTTGTCAAAATGCCTTTTGTAAGCACTATATATGCACTTTAGAAGAAGGTAGGTACTGCCCTGCACAACTGGAAATGTGAGATTTGATGGAAATTGGGGTCTTTGTTTTATACATATTGAAATAGATAAACTGGAAGATTAAATGACTGATTCCAGAGTTACGTGGTAGATCTGGAGCAGCAGAATTTATGGAGGCCAGATAACATGTAAAAGAAAGAGTTCTTCACTTTCTACTATGTTGCTATGAAACTAGCAATTTCCTTTTTTGAGAGAACTTGGTGCTGGGTAGCTTCTGCTAGAAACCTGTGGTTAAGGCTGTATTAGTGCATCTTGTCTTTTGCTGCATAAACAAACAGATACAGAAGGGCCTGCTCTCCTGTCCCCCAGGTTTTGTACTTGCTCTGTATCTGCAGAGAGCCAAGATTGTTGAGAGGAGTAGAAATAATGCTCTTGTGCTACATTTTTACCTTGTCATCTTAAAATGACACCTCTTACCAGCTCAAAATTGAGAGCTGTACACAAGTGTCACTGTTTTTTTGTGGAATAATAGCAAAGAAGAGAATAGAAACATCAAAGGGGGGTTGGTATGTCCCCCATAGCAGTAGCAAATATTAGGTGCATCAAGGTTAAGTCCTACTCTCATGCAGAAACAATAGAAATCTCTTAATAAGAGAACAAAGAAATCTTGTGTTACACAAAGGAGGGGAAAAATACTCCTGTATCTGAAATATTAAGTGCATAATACAGCTTCTGTAAGTGAGGGGAAAGAAAGCTTACTTTTTCCCTCCTAACAGACTCTGTCAGATTAAGATTTAAATGCCCATGCTACCCCACAAAATTGATACATATCCCAATATTTGCATAAAAGATTTAGTAATGTTCTGAATACATAAGTTTGGTAGGAATGTTTTGGTGGATTGAGATTTCAGTGACAAATAGAAGTAATACATCAACATTTCCATTCCTTTTTCCTCAGTTTTTAATAATCTGTATAAATCACTGTATATATTTTCTTCCCAAGGATAAGGGGTGTAAGCTTAAACTCAGCATTTTGGCAGTAGGAAAGAACCTATCTTCTCTATAGCCTCAAAGGCAAAGCATGCATGTGTATCATGGGCTTTTCAGGCCTTGACCTCTGAAGAGGCCACATGGGTTTGAAAGTTGGTGGAGATGATTGCAAAAAGTAATGAGCTGGTGTCCTGGTGCTTTGAAATGATGCAAGAGACTTTCTCAGGTATTGATCCAAATGTGTCTAATTAGAATTGTAGAGTCACAGATTGGTTTGGGTTGGAAAGGACCTTAAAGCTCATCCAGTTCCAACCCCGTGCCATGGGCAGGGGCATCTCACACTAGAGCAGGTTGCTCCAAGCCCTGTCCAGCCTGGCCTTGAACACTGCCAGGGATGGGGCAGCCACAGCTTCTCTGAGCACCCTGTGCCAATGCCTCAGCACCCTCACAGGGAAGAAATTCTTCCTTATATCTAACCTGAACTTCTCCTGTTTCAGTTTAGACCCATTACCTCAAAAGTAGTGGCTGCAGCAAAGATCTTTGCTAGACTTCATGTGGTCTCTACTGGCAACATGGTTTTGAGCAAAGATCTCCAGAAAATTCCCAGGGTGAGAGAACTTTGTGAAATGTAAAAAGGACACTAGGGCTTGAGTGGCGAGTGCAGTTGGGGGTAGTCTTACCAACTGAGTGCCTGCAGTTGCACATTTTTCTCCCTGGGATTTTCTGGACAGACACATTAATCTTGCTTCTATCCACTGGAAATATGAGGGAGGAAAGAGTGTCAATTTGTCTCTCATAGTGGCTTCAAAAATTTAATTCACTGTACTCTAAAATTGCTGTATTGACTTCAAGGTTTACGTCCTATTAATAGTGGTGCTATTAGATTGATTTTTGGACTACAGGACCTACCTATATCATTTAGGAGAGAGAAAAAATTGAATCAAACTGAAATTCACATTGTGTTTAAAAAAAGTTGGAAATAGAGTGAGAGTGATCATTAGGATATCAGCTGTTGAAAAAAGGGAACTTTTTATCAGATTAAGCCAAAGTAATTAAACTGTGTGTGCATTTACCCTTTTACAGTGTGATAAATTTAGTGATGTAATTTTGATTTATATTGTTTAATCAGGTGGTGGTGGTGCAAGCTTTTGTTTTGCTTCTACATCACCATGAGGTCACACAGAACCTCATTCCTCAATAGACTGAGTACTCTTACAGGATTGCTTCTTGGGCAAAGTGTCAGTTAAAAAAAAAAGGGGGGGGATGGGAATAAAAAACCCTAAAGAGAGCAACAGATGGGTTATCTGATGTTGGCTTGCAAATTCTGTGTCAAGCTGACTTACAAGAGAGGAACAGTCAGTTTGTTTTGGTGGTTTTATTTTATGATGATAGTCTGTCTTCTTATATTAACAAAATTGTAGAATCATAGAATAGTTAGGGTTAGAAAGGACCTTAAGATCATCAAGTTCCAACCCCCCTGCATGGGCAGGAACACCTTGCACTAGACCATGTCACCCAAGGCTTTGTCCAGCCCGGCCTTGAACACCTCCAAGGGTGGAGCATTCACAACTTCCCTGGGAAACCCATTCCAGGGTCTCACCACCCTCACGGTAAAGAACTTCTTCCTTATATCCACTCTAAACTTCCCCTGCTTAAGTTTGAATCCATTACCCTTTTTCCTATTTTCCTACAAGGGACTGCAGTCCCTAATGAAGAGTCCCTCCCCAGCATCCTTATAGGCCCCCTTCAGATACTAGAAGGTATATGATACTGTGAGGTCTCCATGCAGCCTTCTCTTCTCCAGGCTGAACAGCTCCAACTTTCTCAGCCTATCTTCATATGGGAGGTGCTCCAGTCTCCTGATCACCCTCATGGCCTCCTCTGGACTTGTTCCAACAGTTCCATATCCTTTTTATGTTGACGACACCAGAACTGCACACAATGCTCCAAGTGAGGTCTCACAAGAGCTGAGTAGAGAGGCAGGATCACCTCCTTTGACCTGCTGGTCACGCTCCTTTTGATGCAGCCCAGGATACGGTTGACTTTCTGGGCTGCGAGTGCACACTGAAGCCAGCTCATGTTCATTTTCTCATCAAACAACACCCCCAAGTCCTTCTCCACAGTGCTGCTCTGAATCTCTTCTCTTCTTCTCTTGGTGCTCATATCCCCTTCCAACTATGAGGAGGTGGCCGTTTCTAATGCCAGACAGTGTTCAAATGGTGAACAGGTTTTGCACATGTGACCGAGTTCTTTCTGTTTGATTCATTTTTTACTTCAAGTTTGGTTTCCAAAATGCCAGCAGTACTTCATGGGGGCTTTTTTTTTTTGCCAGGATATGTCAAGCAGCCCATTTTTAATGAGTGAGAAGCTCAATTATTCTGAGGCCAGATTAAACTTCTAAAAAAATGTAGGGTTTTTCCAGACTTGTAAAATAGGAAAGAAACAAAGACATAAGAAAGTATGGAGGAGAGGGTCATGTTTGGGTCAGTCTCTTCTTTCTCTTTTCAGCACTGGCAGTAGGGTTGTACCCAACAGCCAGTGTCCCATACAATTGTATTCAGATAAACACATGGACAAGTTTGGTTCCCCAGAGAGCTGGGAGCTCTGATGTAATGACAATCATAAGGAAAGAGGTAGGAGACCCAGAGGGCAGTGTTTTTTCCATGCTTCCAGTAGTTATGCCTTACTCACAAGTGTAATTACACACAGTAAATGTTCCATCAGCCTATATTTTATATTTAGATCTGTTTTTTTTCTTGAGGCTATTAAAGCCATATCCTTGTCCCTGACATCCCTGCCTATATATTTATGTATCTGTTAAATGTCCTTTGTTTTCCTTCTTTTGTTTACTTTTACTATCACTGTCCGCCTGCTATTACTTGACCAGCTCTCCCAGAATAACACAAACTCTTTCTCCTGTCTTCCCATCACTCATCCTCACATTTCCAATTGATCTTATTCACTAAACTTTCCTCTTCTATAAGCCCTTTTCCCCACCACAGATAGGAATTACACTGATGGTCTTATAGAGACTCTGTGAGTTAGGGGGTGTCCAATTCATTCTGCTATTTTAACAGCCCCAAGGGTCTAGGTAAGTCTGCAGAATTACCAGCAACAGTCTTGGCATAGGAAAAGTCAAAGCGTGGAATATGGTGCATGCTATAGCCTCACCCATCCTGCTTCCTCCTTGCCACCCAGGAATGGTAGGTGTCACAGTATGTGGCATTAAGTCTGCTAGCTATGAAGAAACTATTTTGGGCTCTCAGAAGGAGCTGAGAATGAACTAATCTATTCTTCCACCAGTCCTTGTAGCTATCTCTTGTCATTACTCAGTTAATCCTCTTTGCTTTCAAAAACTGAACATAGGTTCAGTACTTCAAGTAACCATAGAAAATATCAAAAACTCTGAAGGATAATGCACATCTGTTCCAATAGAAACGTCTACAAGGTAATCATCTACATCTGAAAAAGTAATCTAGACTTCCCATATAGTCAAAGACAAGCAGGCAAAAGGTTATTCATCTCGTAAAGGAGACAGCTAAAATAGATCAGATGATTCACATCCTGAGTGTGCTTATTTCTCTTCATTGTCTGTACCTAAAGCTAGTTCAGATGAAGGTATCTAGACTTCAGATATTTAAAACTGGGTGAAAGAGTCTTTCCCAAAGTTGGATTTGGCCATTATCACTGACTAATTGCCTGCATTTTAGATAAGTGTTGTAAGTTTGGGGATGGGGAGCTATCATTTGGGTCATCTATTTTTCTGATAAAGACAAGCAAGATCTTTGCTAGTAACTAGAAGGAACTTCTAATGAGCTAAGGAAATCACATGCTGGCTCTTACTCTAGGGTTTGTTTCTTTTATTAATAATATTATTTTATTAATCATAATTACTAAACAGCAACAACTCAAGTTTCCTTTCATTCAGAGATCGCAGCCAATGGGACAGAACTTTATGTTTCTGACAAAATACCTTTCCATGGGATGGGAGCATCCAGTAGACAAAAGTCTACATATAATGTATAATGTCAGCGCTGGATATTCCTTTGTAACAGAGATGTTGTAGGTGGATATTTCATTTGCACACTTAATGTACCTTATCATGCATGTACTTGCACTCACACTTGTGTCCATCTTCAAGTCTACACGAGTCAAATTCAAGACTTCTTCTGGGTAGTGGGTTCCTCCAGTCAGTCACATCTCAGTAGTATCTGTGTCAAAACTGTCCCTATTTCACTTTACAAACAGTAAGAATATAATCAACTGTGCAACTTCCCTTCTCCATTTCAAGGATTCCCATCACCAAGTAACAAGTTAACTGGAGTGTGCTTCTTGAACCAGTTAGCTTAGGGACTTTTCTGAATGTACCCACTAAATGAGAACGGCTTTCTGTAATCCATTCTCATTTCCTAAATAACTGCTCTTTATGAAGGACACAGTTAAACTTCTCCTACAGACAGAAGCCATATTTGGTGAGATGGCTGGTGATTTAGGCCCTGCTAGAGTACTTTGAAGTGCAAATGATGTGGTAAGACACCACATCTCAAGGAGACTTCCATAGGAAAAATGTGAGGATCCCTCCAAGGGCAGCTCAACAATAAGACCATTAAATCTAACGTATTACAACTAGGTCATGGGGAATAAGGTCAGAGATATAAGGTTTTTGTATTGTACAATGACTGTGAATGAGAGCTCTGCTGCTGAAGACAGTAGTAATAAAGAGCATGTTATCAGAAATAGTTTGTTACAGAAACTAGCTGACACATCTCAAGGGTCAGCATGGGTATTTCAAGCATGAAAAGTTGCTGACTGGACAGTACACTGATGACAAAGAACAAGATTGCAAATGATGCTTAATGATGGTTGACTAGAGTGTGCTCTCTTTATATATGGTCGGAGTTCTCAGTATGGAAGATCTACTGCCTTGGTTTTGGCTAGGATAGAGTTAGATTGTCTTCCTAGTAGCTGGTACAGTGCTGTGTTTTGGATTTAGTATGAGAATATCGTTGATAACACACAGGTGTTTTAGTTGTTGCTATGTAGTTCTTACTCTAAATCAAGGACTTTTCAGTCTCTCATACTCTGCCAGTGAGGAGGGGCACAAGAAGCCGGGAGGAAGCAGAGACAGGACACCTGACCCAAACCAGCCAAAGGCGTATTCCATCCCAAAGCACGTCATGCCCAGTATAGACACTGGGGGGAGCTGTCAAAGAGCTGCCAATCGCTGCTTAATGATGGGCTGGGCATTAGTCAGCGGATGGTGCTTAACCGTATTGTGCATCACTTCGGGTATTGGGTTTTATTCCTTTCTCTCTCATTTTCCTTTCATTGCAAATATTATTGGTTTTGTTGTTGTTGTGATTGCTATTATTACACCTTTATTTCAATTAGTAAACTGTTCTTATCTCAAACCTATGAGTTTTACCTCTTTCTGATTCTTCTCCCCATGGTACTTCAGTTGCTGGCTGGGGTTAAACCACACCATCTGCAGAGAGACATACTCACACCATAGTCAAAACAAGGAAAAAACTACAAAGGGAAAAGAAAAATAAAACAAGCCCTCCTGCTATCACTATAACCTATAAAACACCCTGGTGTCATTGTGCTTTCTCTGCAAGTCAGGGGTCTTCCTTCAGAGCAGCATAGAGGCAAATGAGGAGATAGAAAGAGGTAGAGAAGCGGATCATGTTCTTGTTAGTTTAATGGTTTATGTCTAGGTTTGTTTGTCTTTGGTGTGATTAATTGCTTCCAATTTTCTGCTACCACAGTCTATTCTGTATAGAAAAGATGCATTCTTCTGGGTGGGAAGTATTATCTTTGGATGAATCAACCCTGAAAATGTCCCAGTGATCTTGTGTCTGACATGTTTTTGCTTGTATAGGACGGACTATTAGAAACTAAATCACAGGAAGGAATCTGGGAGGGAGAGAGACAGAGGAGCCCAGCCAGACTTTTTCAGAATCTTCTAGTTTTGAGTGTACTCCTAATTCCTGTGCAGCTTTTCCACACTCCCTACTCCTTGTTTTAATTATTCCGTATGTCAGAAGCACAATTGCCCTGTGTTCCCTCACCAGATTACAAATGTGGAAAAGGGAAGAGGCAGCTGACTGCATGGAGTCAGCTGGAGACTGGTCTTCACCCATGGCACATCACGCTGTGCTATCCCTCTCCTCATATAGGGAAACCTGTTATTGCTGAACTCTGGAGTCTAGGAGACAATCGTCAAGACTGGGAAGTCAGGTGAGAAACACACCATGGCCTGTATCAGCTATAGTGTGGCAGCAGGATCAGAGCAGTGATCGTCCCCCTGTACTGGGCACTGGTGAGGCTGCACTTCGAATCCTGTGTTCAGTTCCAGGCCTCTCACTACAAGAGAGACATTGAGGTGCTGGAGCAGGGCCAGAGAAGGGCAATGGAGCTGGTGCAGGGCCTGGAGCACAAGTGTGATGGAGAACGGTTGGGGGACCTGGGGGGGTCAGTCTGGAGAAGAGAAGGCTCAAGGGGGACCTTATCGCTCCCTACAACTGCCTGACAGGAAGATGAAGTGAGGTGGGGTCAGCCTCTTATCCCAAGTAACAAGCGATAGGACAAGAGGAAACGGCCTCAAGCTGCACCAGGGGAGGTTTAGGCTGGATATTAGGAACAATTCCTTCACAGAGAGGGTGCTCAGGCATTGCAACAGGCTGCCCAGGGCAGTGCTGGAGTCACCGTCCCTGGAGATGTTCACACACTGGGTAGATGAGGCCCTCAGTGACATGGATTAGTGGTGGTCTTGGCAGTCCTGGAGTAATGGTTGGACTTAAAGGTCTTTTCCCACCTAGTTGATTCTGTGATTCTGTTCTTGGTGTGCAGAGCATTTCCACTCACACAGTGAGGTCAGGTCAGTGTCTTGCTTGGTTTTGTTCTTTGGTGAACAGGCCAGAATTATTGATGATATTGCCAAGAGGGGTTTGTTTCAGAGATTTTTGACCCAGTAAACATAAAGAGGTGAGTTTGCAAAGCTGCTCTTTTCTTTCTCATCCACTGCTGAGGGAAGGGAAAAGGACTGACGTAGCTGCACTGATTTCTGTTTTGTACATCTGCTTTGACTGTGTTCTGAGATGAGGAATAAGCCCTGTTGCAGGTCACTTTGTCTTGTTTATTCTGGAATTTTCTCAGTATTGTACTGTTGCTCCTGGCTTTTCTGCTGACCTACATTTACCCTTGCTTTTATCCTCCTGCTAGGCATGTAGCAAGGTTTCCCTGGATACCTTGTCTCCCTCACCCATCCAACCTTCCCTCAAGGTTCTGCTCATTCACTTGTACTTTATCTGATAATCTTAGCCATATAAATTCACCATGAATTGAGGATCTTTTCATTTTCTTTATATAAGGGGGGTGTATCTGTAATGTAACAGGATTCTATGTCAGGTCTGATAAGGAGACCAGGACTCCTCTGTTTCACTCCCAAATGCATTATAGGCCAGATTCTGACTGGTAGAAAGATGCTCAAATGTAACCCAGGGTAAAATTCAGTCTGTAGTATAACCATCCCATCAGAGCCAACAATTTGCTATCTAGTTTGTGGGTAGCATGAAATTAAGCAGAACCACTATCCTAAACTGTAATAAAATCTATTGACATCCAATCTATGTATTATGCATATGTAGTCTATTATCCTTAGGCAGAAATGCGCAGAGGTTTGACAGCAATCTAATGAAGGGAGGCAAAAGAAATAGGATTTAAAGAAAGTTCTTCAAAAGGACAGAAAATGTACCTGGTAGCCGAAGGGCTGGTTCTCTTCAAGGTCTTTCAAGAAAGTGCAATTCTGGGAGCAGGAAGAGGAGTTATGATGAGGAAGATTGAGGGGAAATGAATATGGGTGATTGCGAAGGATGAAGATTTTTGTTAGCAAATGGGAGATGATGATGCAGAAGCAGTCAGAGCACAAAATGAATGTGCGATGACACACTGGGATGGGGAGAAGGGAGAATATTATCATCTTCCACAGTGGGGCTAGAGATGAAGTGCCTGAAGGGGACCAATGCTTCTGATGAGTAGGACAGGGCTACTCCATTGGTTTAATGAAATCCTGTTTGGTAATTTTACCAGTTCTCACCAGAGGCAACCAATGAAGCAATTGCCCTTTTGCCAGCCAGTTGGCTTCGTGGCTCATCGAGTTTCACAAAGACTACAACATGAGTACATAAGAGCAGACTAGACAAGGAGAGACTATCTGGCTCCCACAGGAACGGTGGCAGTGACAAATATCCACACCTTGTGGATCTTGAAGTCACTTAAAAAAGAGGACTTTCAGTGCAAAGAAAAAGGTGTTGAGATCCCATCCTGGAGAGAAAAGGCGTCACTGTCTCAAGGAATTATTTTTTCCTACATTTTTTTATAACACAGCTCTTGCTGATCACTTCTTTCCATCTAACTTATTTAAATGTTAGCAGTCATCAACATTACCCTCCTTAATCTAAAATGTGTCAACATGTGTCAACATACTGTGATTTTATAATTCATTTTTAATGTGTAAATTGTTTTCAAGAATTAAGGGTACTCTGATGTTCATAAAAAGCATATTCTTGTTATCACTGGAGAAATAGACCTAAATAATAAATTAAAGTCTTCCTACAAAAACATTAATTCTTTGCATACATTTGTTTTTAAAGCTGCCTTGTTTGTAAGCAGTGATAAGAAAAATATTCTGCACAATTTTATTTGATGGGGAGATGAGAAAAGTGTAATGGGAAAGTAAAATTAAATTATATTTCATTACCGATGACAACCAGAATAAAACATGGAGAGAGCATTACCAGGCTTCAGGAACTTCTGGCACCTTTACAGCAAACAGAACAAATCTATATCCACTTAAAAGTCCCACACATTAAAGGACCCCAAAATAATCATCTTTCTTTTCTTCAGCTGCAAACTAGATGAACTGGCAGGGAACAAAAGAAAGCACTTCCTTTTGAATTTTTCATAAGGGCTGTGTTTCAAAAGCAGCGCATCACATAGTCTTCATTACTTCATTTCATATCAGGGCACACCCCAATGCTGCACTTAAATAGCTTAGAAGCCTCACTGGGAAAAAGATTCCCTAGACACCCAATTTCAATCACATGCAGGCTTCATCACAACTGATCTAGATCAGAAGTAAACAACGCATGAGGACATGACGTTCTTACTTACATATGATCTTTTGTTTGCTCTGAAAACAACTACACGAGGCAATGCACCATGGTG
>JANHGB010003896.1:0-10979 GCA_026283785.1 Coracopsis vasa | reverse complement strand
CTTTGCATGCACAGCTGAATACCTACAAGCTAAAACACAGGCAACAAAGTGCTTAAGAGTCAGCACCAGGCATTTACCTGCTGTGACATAAGTGTAACTGCACCATTTCCCTGCTTCCAGCCTTTGACTGATGGTGGTTGTAGCAGTCCTTCAGCAATCGTATTCATAACCCCATTTCTTTAAAGGCTTTCTGGGCACCTCTAAGGTCTTGGGAATGCAGGAGACAGCATGCATCACCCTGCCTCAGAAACCAAAGTATTTGGGTAAATGCAGCTTAGAACAACAGGATTTGGCTGTGAGTAGAAATTATGTGCTTGGCATGAAGGGCGCTGCTGTTCCCGTATGGGTATGGACAACCCCAGCCAGGCAGACTAGACTCAAAAAGAGCAAGTGATTAAATACAGCCCTGGAAGGTTTACTGCCTTTAATGTAACACACTGAATTATTGCTATTTGTTGCCTGGCTTCTAAGACTCTACATTTATCTCATGTTTTACATCTTCTTCCAGTCTCCAGGGATAGAAAACGGAGAGCTGTGATTCTCAGCCCATCCCTTGATGGCGAGAGGGGATCAATGCTGTGATTCTGGGCCTGGGGATGTTTGAAAAACCCCACCAAATATTGCAAGAGTGAGGCTAAAATCTGAGATGAGCTCTCACAAGTCTCATAATTCGCTGTTTGCCTCCAGTCTTCAGCTCCTGGAGCCTTGCCATTAGGTGAAAGCACTGATTTTTATGGTTTTATTGAATCTCTTACTATCACAGTGGTGGAGACAAACAGCATGTGCAGGGTAGGGCCAGCTGATGCCACCATCCATCCTAAAGCCTGCAGCAAGTTAAATGAACCAATAACATATCTATTTGAGCTCCCTATTAGGAGTTTTTATAGCCCCGTTTACAGATGGAGTTTGATCACTTTGCGCTCTCAATATTGGTCCTACTGGCCTAAAACGCCTGTGTGTTTCAGCTTTGGTGATCATGCTTTGGTGGGGTTTGGGCAGGCACCCATCACATCCCTGCATTGCCATGGGATGGGGTGTTGGTGAGGTGTGTTGCCTTCTCCTTCTTCTTATAGCAATGCTCCATGCTCTGGGTGTTCGGAGCTGGGATTGCTCCACAGTGCTGCAGTCATTAGTGGTGAAATTTACCTCCCACTAGAAACATTACTAAAGGTAAGCAACTAAATAAGCTTCCCTTCCTCCCTCCCAAGCATTCTCTTACCAGAAAGTCACCACCTTTAAGAAACCCAAGTTAAAACCTCAAATCAGCTGCTCCCTCCAAGCAAAGCTGGTGTTTATTGCCTGGCTAAGGATGACAACCCCCTTCCCTTTTAATCAACAATGAAAACACCCCTACCCTACCCACCATCCCAGCCTCCCACCCGTGACATCCCCCTTCCCTCTCCCAAACAGGCAGCACATTTCAATTTAGCTTGGAGCGAGGGAAGCTCGATTGGGTTATTAAATTTCACACCCTAATTGACACGCTGCTGTACAACCTAACTTGCACAAACACAATTTATACTAATGACACAGGGGGGGGAAGGTTTCTGCTTCCATTGCCCCTCACATTCCCCCTCTCCCCCAGCTCCCATGGGAATCCAGCTTAATTGTGCAGGGGGTGGTTAGCAGGGGTGGGAGGTTAAAGAGAAATAAATACTGGACCGCTGATGGGATGTTTCCTGTTTGGGCAGAGGGGTGTGCAAGCGATGGGGTGTGTGGGTTTCGGAGCGTCCTCCTCTTCCCGGCATCTCCCCAGGCATGCCATGATCCGACTTAATAAATCCTTTATGGCAACAGATTAACCTCAGCCGGGTCCCCTGGCACAAATTAACTGTTGATGTTTTACAGTTAGACCTGTTGGAGATCTTCATCTCCCTGTGACTGACACGCTGGCAGCCACCCATCCCTGTATAAATGCTTATCCTCCACCTCCTATTTCGGATGGGGAAAACCCTGCCACAAGCAAATTGGCACCCAGGAGGTTCCCGCCTTGCTGCTCCATCACAGAGCTTTGGACACAAAGCTCACAGCACGGTTTTCCTCCCCTTTTCCCCTATGACAGCTCACTGGATAAAAGCAATCTGAGGAAGTACCTTGTAGTGCCCTGTGCCACAGGGCTAGGGCAGACGCCAATGAGGCTCCCAGGAGCAGCAGTGCTGGCTCCACTGTGTCCCTAGGATTGCTTTCCCCACAGAAGTTAGAGCCTAACCACTTCTATTCCTTTTATTCCTTCTGGAAGATGTGTTTAAATAATTGATGACAGAATCTTAGCGATGCCTCGCAGTTCAGCTGATTCTGCTCTATAGTTTCCCTAATAATATACACCAAGCACTCTCTTTTTGTAAAGAACAAATCATTTTAAAATCTGAGTTTTATCATTTTAAAAGCTGAGTTCTTCCAAAGATGTGTACTTGTTCTCACATCTTAAATTCCACTCTCCAGGCTCAGGGTCCTGCTGGACAACAAGGAGCTGGCATCCTTAGCAAAGGAGTACTATTATAGAAAGGCCATATTCTGGTAAGAGATGAGGCCGCACAGCTGGTTTTAGATAGCTGTGTATCTGGGCTATAGCATAACAACTTTGCATAAGTCATACCATCCTTCTGAAGCAAAAATCAAGTGACGCCCAGAGCCATGCTCTAATTTTAGCTGTGTCTGAATCACAATGTCAGGACTCAAAATTTGTGGCATGTGATGGTAACCAGGAAATATTTGAGTTACTTCAGCATCTTTCTCCTGCACATCTTCTATAAAAGACCTTGCTAAATATATATGGAAATACCAGTTTGGAGAGCCAGGGAAGGCATAGGCCCACCTCCACGTTCTTCATACCTTCTTATTCCTGAGTTTTGATGAAAAGAAGCCAGGAATTTATAGGGGAGAAATAATCCAAAATATTCAGGCTGGACCTAGCAGTGATTTAAACCTGCAACTTGTACCCAAGAGGAAAAAATGCTGGGGTTCTTTATGCCTTGAGGCAATACTCAACATTCAACTCAGGATGAACATCTCGCCATTCCTGTACTGCCATATGCCCATTCACAGGGGCTGGTCCAGTAGCAAATCCAAAGCTCTGCTGGGCACTGGGCATGGCTCCATTTTCTGGAGGGAGTGACTGAATCCAGGCAGACATCATCCCCTTTGCCCATCCTGGGAGAAGGCAGGGCTCAGACCCTGCTGCCTCGGCCACTCTTTAATGCAGAGCATGGATTTCATTACACTGATTGCTCAATTCTGTTATTAACAAGGCATAAATCTCTGCATTAGTCGCTCTCAGCCTTCGGGTCACAACCCCTGGGAGAGGTCAGCAGCAGATGCCCAGCCTAGGTCATGGCCCTCAACCCATTACCTGTCCCGTTAGCTTCTTCATCAGGAATAAGGCATGAAGAGTTTGGAAGTACGCCTATACCTTCCCTGGCCCTCCAAACACCATCCTAAGGAGCTCACATCTCTGCTTGCTTCACACAGAATCACAGACTGGTCTGAGCTGGAAGGACCTTAAAGCTCATCCAGTTCCAACCCCCTGTCATGGGCAGGGACACCTTTATTTGACCAGGTATGTTGGTGCATGCTTTCTGATGGTATAGACCAGCCCAATGAGGCTCTTGCACTGTAGCCCTTAAGAGGGAATATATTCAGGGCTAGAAAAAAGCCTATTTCCTGCTGTATCAACTCTTAACTTCTTTTAGCAGGTAGCTCTGGATGTTCTGCATCTGGCAAAGCCAGAGGCTATCCCAGAGAGCAAACAGGGACACGTGCAATAGCCATGTCGGGTTATGGCACGTTATCAGGTCACAGCTCTGAATGGCTACACTGCACCATGGGGTCCGCATCCCCCTGTTAGCTGCTCCAGGGCACCGCTGCTCACACTCAGCACAAAAGCTCTACACCAGCCCAACTCTGCTTTGTCTTTGCTGTTCTTTTAGCACCCAGTGGGGGAGGAAGGGTATGGGGACCAGGTGGCATCTATCCAAACCCAGCAAGCATTTCGTTTTTGCCTTTATGGGCATTTTGTCAAGCATAACTGCAGACAGGAACTCCACAAACAGTAATTAACCACAAGCTGTGGGCAATGTTAAAGTGCTTGCCCCCTAACCTGCTGGTACACAGGAAATCTGAGATGCTGCTAATAGGTTTTTCAGCAGCTGAGTTCATTTCTGGGCCCAAATCTATTTGCTATGGCTCTCAGATAACGCTGGTCATTATTTTCCTGAGCGCGCACCAAACGCTTCCTGTTGTGTGAGTCTTGACCACAAGCACAAACAAACAGAGAGGCTGGAAAATCGATACCTGTGTCCCATCAGTGGGCGCTGGTGTCAACTAGAAATGCACCTATGAAGCACCATAATTAATTACCTAAAATGCAAGGCAAGCTGACAGTGCTAATTAAGATGGGGAGTGACAGGTTGGAGGTCCCGGGACTGCCCACTTCATTTGCTCAGGGCTTATGAAACATGGGGGGATCATCCCTCCTACCTTCCAGTGGCCAGATGGGAGAGCACAGGGCTCCCCTGGATCAATAGCTCATCCCAGCCATGCCCTGCAGCAGCTGCTCTGGAAGCAGGAGAGGCAGGACCCGGTGGTTACAGCAATAACATCCTTCCTGCTCTGCTCCACCCATAAGGAATTCTCCTCTTTCCTCTCCAGGAGAGAAATTAGGATTCATGGCCCAAAGCAGGAGGATCCAGCACTCCTTCCAAAGAGGTCGTCTTCTGAGCCATCCCTCTCTCGGTGCTCAAGTTATCCCTATAAAGGGGCCATCTGCTTCTGTCTCATAGTGCTTTCAGTCATACCTTGTAGCAGTGAGTGCCACAGGGAAGCTATTTCTTGGGAAAGTGACTATCCAACAATTTGCTCTCCAAATTCAGCCTCTCAGTCTGGGTACCTCTGTGCTGGGATGAGCTCTGGAGCCCAAGCAGGGTGTTATGCTGGGAGGGACTGCCAGGATGCAGAGCATCTTGGCCAAATCATTCCCAGCCCACAGGTATGCTGGACCTGAGCCGATGTTCTGACCTTGCCCAGGTCTCTCTGTGGCTCTCATTCCTCATTCCTGATCCCACCCCACCAAAGCTTCCAGGAGCATTACATACAGGGGCTTGCGAGTGACTCCTTTGGGTATTGGCTCAGTCACAGGAGGAGGATGCTCATTGTTTCTTTTTGGCAGTCAAATATATTGTCTGTGCTGGTTCTGTTTCTGTTTCATGCTTTCCTTATAAATGATGCTTTCCAGGTTGCATTTCAAGGGGTTACCCTCCCGAGCTGATAGACAGAGACAGGTCTGTCAGTCTGTCTGCTTAGCACTCTTATCTTCCCTGCAAATACCCTTGCTCTATAGCATGTGAGCCAAGGATTAAATGCATAGAAAGAAACAATTCACTGTGACTTGGCCTGTAATGTCTTTTGAAAGTTAAGTTATGGCTGTTAAATGTTAACACCATATAATGCCTGTCTTTATCGTATCTTTGCAATAAAGTGATGACATGGCTCCATTATGAGCTAGTCACATAGAAGCTCCCAAACCTACAGTGTTGTAATGGCACTTAATCTCCTTCCCAAGTGCCTGAGATTCCCACCCAGGCTTTGTCTGCAACGTTTCTCTGGGATCGTGAGGGCATTTTAAAGAGGAAAGATGAAATCAAGGCCACCCCCTGTTGTGCAAGGCCTGGGAAACCTCACACTTCCCCTCAGCCACCACAATGCCTCCCTTCTGCCACGCTACCTGTCCTTTTCCCATTCTCAAGGACAACTGCAAAGTTGCTTATCAGCCTGTAAATCAGCTGTGGCAATAAAACGCTGGCATCCAGAGCAATAGCTTTTGTACTAATGTACTACTTTGCAATTGCTGTGCATATCCAACATATTAATGACACAAATTCATTACAATAAATGAAGACACTGACTGGCCGGGGGCCAGAGTCAAGTAAGGACCATAAAAAAAAAGAAGTTGCTTTTGCTCCTGCCAATTGGCAAGTTTGTGATGCAAAGTTGAACGTGTTGGATGTGGAGTGATTCTGGTGAGTGATGGGAAGAAGTGACTGCTAAATATAGGAGTAATGGTGCCAGGGATCTGGGGAGTGGAAAAGGGAGGCTGCTTCCCATGTGATTAGTGAGCAGCCATGATTTCCACGTGAAATTAAGGAGTCAAATGGCTTCATCAACAGAGTGATGGATTGTGTGTGAACTGGCTCACAGTTTTCAGGTAAGAAAAGCTGTTCACTAAGGTGAAGGACTCATCCCAACCTGGGGATGGGGGATTTTGTTGATCTACTGATCTATTGCTCCCTTTGTCTGTCTCTCTACTTTTGGATTTACTCTCTCCATTTACTGATCTAGTTGTACCTCTCTCACTCCATGTGCTGCTCTTTCTATTGGTGGTCTATTGATCTATGCATTGACAGTGGATACAGAATCTATTGAATACCTCAGATACTTCCTTGTGAGAGATTTACAAATCTTTATGGTTAGTTTAGCAAGTGCTGGGCAGTGCAGTATGTACCAGATCAAAGGCAAAGCACTGTTTAATTTAGTAACAAAAGCCAATGCCTTCTAATTAAAATTAGAGCTATTCAAATGAGAAACAAGACATCAATTTTTAAGGATGAGGAAAATTAGCCATTGGAACAAGCGATCAACTGAACTGATGGATTCTGTTGCTTGCAAAAAAGATCTTCAGAATTCTGGAAGTGAAATTATAATCAGCTACATATTATTAGGTTGAAACTTGAAGTAACTCGATATTTCATTACCCTTCTTCTAGCAGGGTCAAATCAGGTGATATAACCTTCCTGATGTGTGCTCTGCAGTCAGATAAGTGGGGACTGGTGAATCCAGCTTGAGTTCATCAGCATCAGCATGGAGTCATGTCTTGGGAAACTGGACAATCATGTAGGAGAGGCTCTGGTTTGGAAATGCATGGTTTGGACTTGGGGCTGGACAAAACAGACTTGGTTTCTCTGG
Source organism: Coracopsis vasa (assembly GCA_026283785.1). Classification (NCBI taxonomy): domain Eukaryota; kingdom Metazoa; phylum Chordata; class Aves; order Psittaciformes; family Psittacidae; genus Coracopsis; species Coracopsis vasa. The sequence continues at coordinate 4,022 of JANHGB010003896.1, read as the reverse complement.
AAGTGTGGACATGGAGGGTGCAGCACAGTGTCAGGAGCTGGCAAATGAATTCATGCTGAAAGGAGAAAAAGAGACAAGAGTGAAATTAGATTCAATGAGAGACATAAGCCAGCATTTTCAGGAAGGAACTACTCATGTGAACAAACCTCCTGCTCCTGATATTGCATCAGAAAATCACAGAATGGTTTGGGTTGGAAGGGACCTTAAGCTCATCCAGTTCCAACCCCGTCAAGGTCAGTGACACCTTCCACTAGACCAGGTTGCTCAAAGCCCCATCCAACCTAGCCTATCGAATGTCTCTAATGGTGGGTGATAGAGCAGAAGGCTTGCCATGCACTGAAGGGATGTTGTTCCCCACACAGGCTTGCAGATTCTGGCACTTTTCAAAGTTCTTCTGCAACTGTGCCTGCAGAGAGGCTGGTTTTGTTAGGAAAAAACCTTTTTTTACCACCTCCTGATGGCAGATTCTTTTCTTTTGCCAAGGAGAACATAAATAAAACATCCCACACTAGGGCAGATGTTGAGCTGTTTCCTGACACAGCTCTGCTGGGATCCCTGCACCCATTCATTTCAATCCTGCAAGGCAAGAGCAGTTGTAGGAGACAGAAAGTTTCTGTTCAGACCAAGAGGGCAATTGAAGGCCTTCCCTGCACACAACGCCGAGCCCGCATTCATGCTTCAAGGGGTCTTCAAAGTTAGCTACAGATTTAGTGGCAAATGCAGCTAGAATGAAGGTTGATTAAAGCTCCTGGATAATTACTCGTTTAGCTGCAGAGCGTGTGCTCGAGGAGAAGTGTTGCAAAGCTTTCTATAGACTGGAAAGCCCAATGCCTCAGCCAGAGCTGCCAAGTGAACGGATGTGCCAAATGGAGCACCGTAATGATATCAGTAACAGTCATTATACAGAGAGGGAAGCAAACACTTCCCCCATACAACTGCAAATCTGCTACAGCCTTGTGCAACTGTGTTTCTGTGCCTCTAATGGGAGCTTGGCTGTGGCTGGATTTACAAGTGGCCTCTTTCTTAGGCTCCTGTGTTTAACTTTACCCTTCCCTCCTCCCTCACCTCTTGGTTATTTAGCTAAGGGCTTACTGGCAGTGGCGTGAGCCAGGGGTTAGTTCTGCTGAAGGCATTGCCCATCACCTAAACTCAGGTGTGTGGAAAATAAACTGCTCATGTGGCCTTACCTGGGGCCAAGCTCTTTGAAGACAATGCTAAATGCATTTAATTTAGTTGGGAAATAAAACCTTCCCTGCACCCATAACTTTGGGATCCCTCATCTACCTGCACACAGATTCAGCAGGGATGCTGTAGTGTCAGTGAGCATCCAGACCTAAAAGTTGGGCTCAAACCATGGGCTTCCTGGAGACATGAAGTCCATGCTGATGCTTCAGCAAGCAAGCTGAGGGTCACAGCTCAGACTGGCTCCAAGAGGTGTTCTGGCTCCATTTACAGCTCTTATTTTAAGAACAGCTTCTGATGCAGGGTGCAAAGCATCACTTGCACTATTAAGGTGATGCATTCCTAAACAAGTGCCCCCTACAACAGCGTGTGCAACTGCCATGGTTCAGTGCTTTGGCTCCCCAAAATGTTGGCCAAAACAAAGCCCAATTTGGCTCCCTTTCCAAAAATGACCCCCATGGAGCACATGGGCAGCCATCCCAAAGGAAAAACTGCCATGGTAATGTGGGATTAGATGGGTGGAGTAATTGTCCTAGGCACCATGTCATTATCTACAACCTCCAGGCCATCACAAATAGCACTTAGGGTCACTTCTATTACAGCGGTGCTGGGGGATGCAATGGGCTAAGTCAGGAATGGGCCATGCTGCAGAGAGGCTGGCTCTATTAGCACACAAATTGCAGGCTTTCAGAAGCTGTCTTCTGAAAGGCCCCTAAATACACTCAACTCTAACTAGGAAGTTAAAAATGTTAATCTAATTGTCACCCAGAGATGCTTGTTTGCATTACTCCAGTCTGGATGTAAGTTTGTGCACTCCTTAAGTCCTTATTTGTCTAAAAGGCAAACACAAGAGTCAGGTTTGACACTGTATGTTGAACCGAGTCCTGCTATTTCTCTTCTCCCCTAGTTCTCCCTCCTTTTGCTAAGATTAACTGATGAGGTCTTTAATGCCATGGTCAATGCACCAGGATATAAATGCTGCTAAAATAAAAAGCAGATGAAGTTTCTGGTTATATGAAAACTCCCTAAATGCTATTACTTGTGAAAATAGTTGTTCCATTAGGTAATTTGGCTCCATCCATGGTCCATCATCTTAAGAATTTGCCCCCTGACATAGGGGTGAAACAATGAGTGAAACAATGGAGTGAATATGCAATGATTTGGGAGTGGAGGCACCAAGTTCTTATGCAGGAAGTTTGTATTTCCCCCCCCTAAAAACCTGTGGGTGGCTTCAGAGCTGAAGAGATCTCGACTGTAGAGTGCATTAAACCTTTTCTGAGAGCTTCAGCTCTCTTCCTTGAATCTAGGAGGCTGGGAGAGTTAGGCAGAATTAAGCAATATGTTTGCTTGTGAGGTGCTCTGTACAACGAGAGGGCTGCAGTACAGGCTATAGGTGCACACACAGGAAAAGGAAGGTGAGTCTCGAGGGGAGAAGAGCTTCAGCTTTGGCTGATCATTTCATTCAGCTACCTTTTGGGTGCAAACCTACAATAGGTTTAGTTGGGAAGAGGGAAAGCCCAACCTTTCTGTGCAGGGTAGTGTTGAGCCGTGGTGACTGAACTTTACTAATGACTGAGTTTTCCTGCCTAGGGCTTACCAGAGGCTTCTCAATGAGGCTTCTGTGCTCCCATCACACCCGGTTTCCAGCTTCCTGCAGAATAAAGGAACCCCTTCCCCTGGTGTAATGAGTGTTTACCCAGGGGTGCTGATACCGTCAGAGTCTGTCACTGCAGGATCAAAACCAGAACTGCACAGCCTCTGATAAAAAGGCCAGATGTGCCACTTTAATTAATGCAATTTGCTAAACACTGCAACAATTAAGTGCAATGCGATAGTGCAGTAATCTCGGGGGCCAGGAAGCGCCGTCCCCAAGGCATCCCCAGCTGTTCCAGCTTTCTTTTCTGCTCTGCCATTTTCATACATTTACACACTTAAAGGATTTACAGGGGAACCACAACATCAAATAAGACAGGAAGCTGAAGGCGTGCAGGTGAACACGTAAGGAGGGTAAGGGACGGTGCACCCACAGGTGGTTTGGATGGGGATCTGTTATGTGAATGGTGACAGTTCACATATACCCAGGGGCACAGGCTCACGTACAACCCAACACAAATACAGCCCCCAGTGAGCAGCAAGAGACACAAGCAAATGTGTATAGGAGCTGAGACTATCAAATACCCCAGAGAGAGCAAACATGTTCCCAGGCTGTTGTGCAAACACCCTGTAACACGTTCCCAACACACCTCTAATGCTGTGCAGGCATCAACACCAGGCTGGGCACGCACCCTCATTCCTTCCCCTCTCTAAACACGTCCCTCTCTGCCTGATAACCCAGCACAGTAACCTGGGCATGTTCTGCACGTTCCCCATTACTTCTGTGTAAGTTCATGCAAGAAACAGAAGAGCTCCTAAGTTCCTCCTTTAGACTCTTAAATCCTCTGGGACTTTCCTACTTAAGAACTGGAGGAAGCAAAAAAGAAACACAATAATGAGAGGAAAATGAAGAAGTTTCTTTAAGAGCCCACAGGTTTCAGGGATGGGAAATTAGAGATGTGTGATAGACAGGCTAATTTCCCTAACTGACAACCCAGACAGCTCAATGCAAAAACCATTATAATGTTTGGGCTTGATTTGTGTTCTCCCCGTCATCGCTGTACATAAGCCCAGAGTTGTTTGTGTATGCACACTTTCAGTAGGAATGATGTTGGGTTTGTACTGTAATCATAGAATCACAGAGTGGTTTGGGTTGGAAAGGACCTTAAGACCACCCAGTTCCAACCCCCTGCCATAGGCAGGGACACCTCACACTAGACCATGTCACCCAAGGCTCTGTCCAACCT
>JANHGB010003891.1:16952-41477 GCA_026283785.1 Coracopsis vasa | reverse complement strand
ACCATGCAGCCCAAGGCTCAGTCCAGCCTGGCCTTGAACACTGCCAGGGATGGAGCATAATGTGAGAGCGGATTCTGTGAAATGCTGTTTCATATTTGCACACTAATTTATTCTCTCACAAACAAAAAGGTTTTTTCTTAAGGCCGATCACGTGGTGAGTTGAGGGAGCCAGACTTGTTGCTCAATGTATTTTCTCAGTGACAAGTTGGAGGTCTGTTAATTGGTAAAAATAGCCCTGACACCACGCTCTGAGATGCTGGGGAAGAACTGGTGGTGTTCCTTTTCCAGGTTACTATCGCCATAATTAGAGCAGCAGTCAGAAGAAGTTAAAGACACTCTCCATTTTCCTTTTCATTATTCTGAGAAAACAGGATTCCTTGCTGTGGTGTATTTTTATCTGTATTTTCAAATCTATTTTTACATTTCTGAAGAAATAGAGGTCAGGGTGTCCCAAGAACTCCTTTGGAAGACTACTGCAGATTAAGGATATTTTCATACTTTAGAATTTTTACTTAAATCTGGCACTGTGATCTCCTGTGCCCTTAAAACTTAAGATACTTGCGTAACCCCTCTCCATTCAGGTGCTCACATCCTTTTGATATTTGCAAGGATGAATTGATTAATTTGGGTGCAGGAAGGAGGCAAGGCAGGGCTGCCCTTTGTTTAACCCAGTGGTGCCAGCTAGTCTGGGTCAGAAGCGTGACTAAACTCCAGCTGAGACATTTCTGTGGCTGATCAAGATGTTAGGGCAACACCCAGAAAAATAGCCCAGGCTAGCTTGGCAGTGCTGTCTTTAAGACTTAAAGCGTACATGCTGTTTTCATCTCAGGCCTGTACCTTGCCCGCTCGACAGTGAGGAGTCAGGCTAAAGGACCTTCCTCCTCCTCCTCCCTAGCCTTGTAAAGCCTTCCTGCATTTAGCATAGCAGATGTGTTTGCCCACAGTTCCTGGAACAGTGGCCATATGTGAGCATGTGAAGCCCTTCCCATCCTAGAAGATCCCATGCGAGTGCCCATGCTTTGTCTTCCTTGCAGATGTATAGGTCAGTTGAAAGGGATTGCCTGGTACCAGGGTGCAGTAGCTAAGTGGTAACTTTATATGCAGTTTCTCTTGCTTGGTCAATGTGTGTAAGCCTGGAGTAATTAATTTCTGAAGATAAACCCAAAGTGATCAGAAAAGAGGGTCCCAGACTCTCCTGCATACCTTTCTGTCCTGGCTAATGGGAAGGACGTCATGGACTGCTTGGGCAGTCTGCTCAGCTGTCAGTATTTTGGGTTGGAAAGGAGGGAGACAATTTATTTGCTGCAGTTACAGTTGTAATTATACCATATTTACCAAGAACACCTTTTCTGCTCCTTTCATATTGTTCTGATACACTGTAATATGCTGTCTGTGGAAAGTGTCCTGAGCCAGCCAAGAGCTTTTGGGCCAGGATGAGTAGGCAGACCAACATGGATGATATTGTAGTGAGGCTCTTCAGACAACTGGAAGAAGTCTTACATTCCCAGGCTCTGGTCCTCATGGGGGACTTCACCCACCCCAGTGTGTTTGCTGGATAGAAAGCACAGCAGGAGACAAGCAGTCCAAGTGGTTTCTGGAGTGCATCTGTAGCACCATTCTGACAGAGGTGATTGAGAAGGTGACAAGGGGAAGGGCTCTACTGGACCTCATACTTATGAGCAAGGAAGGACTGGTTTGGGATGTGAAGATCAGGGCCACTGTAGCTGCAGTGCCCATGAGATGGTGGAGATCAGGATTCTGCAAGGAGGGAGGAAGGCTAAAAGCAGGATCCACAACCCTGTCCTTCAGGAGAGCAGACTTTAGCTTGTAATGGGATCTGTCTGGAAGAATCCTATGGGATACAGTACCAAAGAGAAGAGTTGTCTAGGAAGAGCTGGTTCGTTTTCAAAGATCTTCTCCAAGCTCAAGACTGGTCCATCCTGACAAGCAAGAAGTCAGGCAACGGTGTCAGGAGGTCTGCATAGATGAACAAGGAGTTGCTGACTAAACTCAAACATAAGAAGAAAGAACACAAGCAGGGAAAACAGGGATACATGACCTACGAGGAGTAAAAAGAGTCAGTGTCCAAGCATGCAGGCATGGAATTAGCAAAAACAAAGCCAATCTGAAGTTGAACCTCATGAGTGATGTGAAGGATGACAGTAAAGGCTTCTAGAGGTACATCATGAGTGAAGGAAGACTAGGGAAAATGTGGGCCTGCTGCTGAAAGGGACAAGGAACATGGTGACAAAGGACATGGAAGAGGCTTAAGTATTCAGTACCACCTTTGTCTTTGTCTTGCTGTTAAGATTTGCCTTTAGGAATCCCAGACCTCTGAGACCAGTGGGAAAAGAGCAAGGAAGATGCCCTGATGAAGGAGGATCAGGTTAGAGAACATGGCACGTGATGGGATCCATCCATGGATGCTGAAGAAGCTTGTTATTGTGAGGTGACTCCTGATAGTCTTTGAAAGGCTATAGCAATCAGGGGAGGTTCCTGAGGACTGGAAGAAAGCTAATGTTATTCTTGTCTTCAGGAAGGGAAAGGAGGAAGATCTGGCATACTACAGACTGTTCAGCCTCACCTAAAGTCTTGTGAAGGCAATGGAGCAACTAATGCTAGAAACCATTTCTAAACACATTAAGGACAAGAATGTGACTGGGAGTAGTCAGCATACATTTATGAAGGGTAAATTACACTTAACCAACCTGTCGGCCTTCTGTGCTGAGCTAACTGGCATAGTGGATAATGGGAGAGCAGTAAATGTTCTTTCTCTTAACCTTGGTATGGCTTTCGGCACTGTTCCCCATAACATTCTCATAGGCAAACTCATGAAGCATGGGCTAGGTAAGTGTATAGTGATGTGGAGAGAAACTAGCTAAACTGCTGGGTTGAAAGGGTTGTGATCAGTGACACAAGGTCACTAGAGGCTGTCACTCGTGATGAACCCCTGTGGTCAATGCTGAGACCAATAGACTTCATCATCTTCATCAGTGACCTAGATAATGAGACACAGTGCATCTTCAGCAGGCTTGGAGATTATACAGAACTGGAAGGAGTGGCTGGTACACGAAGTGGGTGTACTGCTATTCAGATTATCTGACAGGAGGAGTGAAAAAGATGGAGCCAGATTCTCCATGGTGGTGCGTGGTGACAGAGTAGGAGGCAATGGACACAGACTGGAATACAGGAAATTCTATTTCAGCATAAGGAGCAGCATTTCTTTTCTTACTGTAGGCATAATAAAACACTGGAACAGGTTTGCCCAGAGATATTGTGGCATTTCCATCCTTGGAGATACCAAAACCTGATGGCACACATCCCTGAGCAACCTGCTGTAGCTGACCCTGCTCTGAGCAGGGCAGTTGGACTAGACCAGATGTCCCTCCAACCTCAGCTATTCTGTGATACTGTAATCCTGCTAGCTGTTTGAACATGTAATTGTTGACCTTGTGGTGGTCAGTACTAAGGCAACGGTCATGTTCCCCTTCAGACTAACAGTCCTAATTTGTTTATGCTTCTAACTAACTATTATATTAAGCCACAGTACAGCTGACCCCCTGAGAAGAGGTAACTGAAGCTTTTGTTGAAGAGTGCATGCTGTTTGGCTCTATGCCCCTTTCTTCCTAGCCTGGAGGGAAAAAGGGGGCCATTGGTTTATTTATCTTGACTTAATATCTTCCTGTATTTTGTTGACCTTAACTCTCTGTTTTCTAATGAAGCTTGAAGACGCTCATGAGCTGAACTTATTAATGCTTTCTTTTGTTGTGAATGATTTACTTCTGTTTAGCCCTTACCTCTTGCCCTTTGGAGTTCACATGTATTCCTAAGGAGGAGCAATGGATGGATGTTTCCTGCTTTAGGTGTGTGCAAGCATTTCTCCAAAATTTAAGTTTGGGCGTGGAAGTGAAGTGAAGCTGTTAACCCAGAATGTCCTCTCCTACGCAGCAAAGGCATTCTTTGTGGGTTTTGACAGTAAGGAGTTCAGGCAGCATCCTAAATGTACTGGAGTAGCTGTCTACTATCTGCCTCATCAGCCCATGAGGTAGTGATGAAATTGCCTAACTTCTCATTGCTCAGAGTTGTTGCTTGAGATCCTGGTGCAGATTTCTGAGATGTACTTTTTTCTTGTTGAACCCTATTAATATTCAAAATTAATTATTATTTGTCTTCATTCCTAATTGAGATTCGACTCAATTCCAAAATGTAGTCCTTACAGCATGAAAGTATGGGAAGTCTTGTCATTTTGATGGACTCATGGTGATAAAACATGGCTTAAATCTAGTCAGGCCACAGATCTACTTTTCAATGTTGTACCTCTTTTTAATATTCTGACTTTGATTTCGGTGCTGCAGAGTTCATACAGGCCAGAAACCTGTGGAGGATTCAGGGACCAGGCTAGATTATTTGCCTACCTAAGAGTTGGTTTGGAAAACTTGCTGTTAGTGAAAGGTGTTCCTGTATGAGGAACCTGAAGAAGAGACTCTTTTTAGAGAATACAGAGAATGGTGGGACAACATCTAAGACCCCCCACCCCTCATAGTTTCTGGAGAGACCCTCTGTTTTAATTGGGAATAGAAGGTGATCATGGGTGTTCCCACTGTTATCAGTTCAAGCTACTATGCTGAATTGAGATTATCACGCGCCTTCCTCTGCCTCCATTCTGTTTGTGTCACTCTGACCAGATTAATCAAATCGGTGGAAGAGCATTACATGTAGGATTTGGCTGGGAAGTGTTCTTGTGTGATGTGTGACAGTGGAGGTCATTCTGTGCGTCACACAATAATTTCCTTTGGAAGAAGGAGATCATCTGGCCCAATGCCCCACGCTCATGGTTGTGCTTTTGAAAGAGCTAGCTTTCACTTCGGGAGGGGATTGCTGGCTTGGAGCTGATGTGCTCAGACTCCTGGCTTGAGCAAGGGGTGAACCCACTGAGATGGTGGCTACAGTCATTTCTTTAGGGCTTGGACCTAAAGAACCAGTAGCTGTCCATGAGAAGTGAGACTGTTCTAACAGGAGCAAGGATGAAGCTCATTTCACACTGGCTTCTCAAAAGCTTTCAGGAGGTGGTGACTTCATGACCATGGCTGATAAACAAACTTGGCTATTTATAAAAATAGACTGATGGTCTGGCAGGAATTCCAGCCTGTCCAAATGGGTCTGTTCCTGCCAAGCAGTGTGAAGAGGGTGTGCCCATTCTGCTCCCTCCCAGCCTTCACATTTCCCTGCTCCTTCCAAATCAGATGGCAAATACGTCTCTGCACATAGCATTAAGGTTGGTAAATCAGTTGTGCAAATACTGCCAAGTGAGTAAATACAGTAGAAAATGGAACATTCACTTCCTTTTGTTTAGTTATCGATATAGATTTAAAGGCAAGTCACCCCTAAGTAATTGTGTTTAGGTCATTAAACCTGATTTAATAATGACAATAATGGGGTGTGTCCTGAGACAGGAGGCAAAGCAGTGCACCTATAATTGCCTAGGACCAGGTTATTTCTGATAACAAACCTATCTCCTTGGGATAAGTTCAGAGGAGTTTGATGAACACCCCCTTTTGGACATATCCCAAACATTCTTGTTGTCCTGCAGCTCATATTTGAGCCCACTAAAATGTAAAGATCTTTTCAGCACTGTCTCCATTTACCGAGTTAAGGATTGAATAAAACCTCTGTTGACACAATGATCATGAGTTATGTGTAATATATGACTAGAAAAAGGAAGATTCCCTATATTATAGGATATGAAGTTCCTATCCATTTTACACAGGTTTTTTTCCAGTCTAAGCCAGCAGAGAATAGTCTTAATTCTGCATGTTGGTGCAAGATTACTCTTGGATGAAAGAAATGTGCAAAATTGTAATGGTAAGCAAGTGAATCTTTCAAGGCTAATAGAAAAGAAAATACGGCTGTTTTCTTAACTTCTCAGGGATTTTTGATCTTCCAAACCAGTCTCCGCAGAGATGGATTAGTGAGGAGAGAACAGATGAAGCAATCAAAGGTGCCAGATAAACATAATTTATCATGTTTCCACAATTTATCGCCTAATTATCCTCCTCATTGTGTGTGTGCGCGCGTCTATACGTGTATATTTATATAATGGGGATGAGTATTAAATGTGTTTATGGAATGATACCGCTCCTGGATTTTCCCCTGCGTGTTCTATAAACTGCTGGGGGTGGCATGTTGTGTTTTGTTTTCCTTTAATAAGTGTTGTATGTGAAATCTCACTAGACATAGCTAAACCAGAGTGCATTGCTGACATGGCAGCCATTTTATAGAAGACATGACCTACATGGAGTTAACAGATCCAATCCAAGTCTCTTAAATTCGTATAATAAAGTCTCATAAACTTGATAAAACATGTAATTCTTTAAAATTATCCAATAGTTTTAAAATACAACCCATCATTTCCGGAACATGAATTTTTCTGTGATGGCAATTCTTTCCTGTCACGTTGCCATTACTAGTTTTGTTGCTGAACAGGTTAAGACTATAATCCACCTCTTCAGCTGTGTGGCTTTCCTGGTGGAGAGGGTTCTTTATAAGCCAGGATACAAAGTTCAGCGCTTACTGGGCCCAGTCCTAATCCTTTAGTCATACAATGACTTTTCCATTTCTCAAGTCCAATAATATAACTATGACCTCACTTTTACATAGCGCATCAACAGCTTGTTTTTCTGTGTTGATCTGTGGTTTACACAGTCAAGAGAACCTTTTATAATTGTGAAACTTTGCAAGCAAATAACCTGGTAAGGCTCTGCATTTCTGCTGAGTTAAAAAGCAACATATTAGTCTTAAGGATTTTTTTCTTCCTCTCTATTGCATGCTTGTGTCTGTTCTTAGGCAGGTCTTGTATACATTGAGGCATGCTGTTGTTTCTACCCAAGGCCTGTTTAAAACTTCATTTTGTAAGAGTAGAGGCAAAGTTGTTTCCACATGGTAATAATCTGTTGTGGCTTGCTTTTAATCTGTCCTCATGGAGTAATCACATAAGATTGGGAGAGGGCATCTCATGGCTTCTGTAAGAGTAGCTCAGTGAAGATGGGGCTCAGGGTGCCTGCCTTGGAGGAAGGTCCACCCCAGCTATGGTGAGCAGCAGCATATAGCCCAAGGAGAGGAGATGCATGGTACCTGGCTCTTTGGAATGAGCATAGGAGCTGTGTCTTGCCTCGAAGGGGTGAGATGCATTTACAAAAAGGGCTGCATGCTCATATGGTACTAAGCCAGAAGGCTTTATTGATCCCAGTATTAATTTCAGTTTTCCAGTGAAGGAAAATAAAGGGGTATTTAGTTCACTCCAGATTTATTTTCCCCCTTTTCAAAGTTCAAATTCTGGTTTATTCTTTTACTATCTTTTAATTTTAACCCCTAGAAAAACTCTTCTAAAGGGGAGCAAGAAGAAGGGATGAGAAAAGATGTCAGTGGTATTTCAGCCTCTTCATCCTGCTTCCCAATCTCCAGCCACCTTCTGCCTGACAGGCTCTTCACTCAGCTCCTCAGGTCCAGGCTCCAGCGTCAGTCTTCCACCTCTTAGGAAAACAAAGTTGGCAGGGAGATAATGTTGGATTTAACATGATCTACAGGATTGGGGTCAAGGGTGATCACGAGGGCCTTCAATCAGTAGACGTTCGTTTGAGCATGTCATCGCTGCCAGTGGTTTTCAGATCAGGCTTGTGCTTACAGCAAGCTGAAGTGACAGGTGAGAAACCTGCTTTTCACAGCAGGCAAGAAAAAGCTTCTGGGAAGTCGTGGCCAGGGAAAGATAAACATGGCTTGAAGAGAGAGGTAAATTGGTTGCTGGCCTTTGCTCACTGGGAAGAGGAGAGCAGACATCGCTCTTCCCTTCATCCCAGTGAACACGGCGCTGTTTGTGGAAGTAGCTGGGGTGACCCCCCCTCGATTCTTTTTGAGGATGTATTTCCAGCTTAGAAAATGATGAGAAAACCAGCAGCAGTGAGAGCAAGCAGAAGTACAGCCAGACCGGATGCTGCAGCACAAGCCTGGAGCCTGGTCCAGCCCCTAGGTGGGCTGTTGGTGAGGGTGTCCCTGGCTGGCATGTGATGCATGTGGCTGTGCTTAGACAGCAACAAGTCCCCAGGGCTTGTGACAACCTCAGGGCCTGTAACAACCTCAGAGCCACCCTGGAGACAGACAGATGAGGAATGATAGCAGTAAACCAACTGTTCTTCCTTGCCCAACTCTTTATGTAAGGACTTGTTGCTGTCCAGAGTAGGGAATGGGTGTCCTGGATGTGGAGGAGGAAGAGAAGTTAAAGACATGGCTCTTCCTTCTCCTTCCCCACTCTAAAACAGCATCAAGGGTGATGTCCTCCCTGCTGTCCCTCCTGGAGGAGCGATGGAGTGGACCCCAGCATGGACCTGCTGCTGCATGTCACATGTCTGGCTTCTTGGTCTGCTGCTTGTGCTCTTTCATTCTTTTTGCATTTTCTTCTAAGGAGGTATAAATATCCCTGATGAGAGAAAACTAATCCCCTTCCCAGAGCTGGTTCATGAAAACTAAATGGGCTTCAGAGGTTTTTAAGTCTTGTGGTTTGGCTTGGATTAGAGAGGAGGGGGGAATTAGGTGATGGTGGCAGGAGATGGAAGTGCATCCCAGAGCAGAGTGGCCAAGCTGCACTGTGTCACTGGCATGGGCTGGACGGGCTTGAGCGGTACACCACTTACGCTTTCGTTTCAGGAAGGTAATAGCAGTCTCCAGCAGGTAAATTCCTCTATAATCTAATTCCTCTCTTTGTAATGACTGGAGACCTGCCATTTCAGCTGAGCAAGGAGGCAGGTAATTGATCCCAATGTATAAGCCAAGGAGAGGGAGGAAGAGTAGAGGCAGAGAGCAAAGAAAACATCAACAGCTGATTTTGTGTTGCTTCTGATTTCTCTGTTGTAAGAGGGAAGCGGTTTTCCATCTGGAAATGGAAATGTTTCAAGTTGGAAAGGATCATCTTGAGTATTAAAACAGCAGACTGCAAATCAAGGAGGTTGTTGCCCTTTCTGACTTCGGGTGTGTCACTTAACCTTGTACTTGCAGTAATAGAAATGGTCAATCCCTACGCTGCGGAGGTGCAAAAGCATCCTTCATTACCTGAAAATGGTAGTGGAAGACCCCTATAGATTATTCTTAATCGTACAACTACCAAATGCTGTGTAACAGTCTGTTGCAAGTCCACTCTTGGAGCTAGTTTTGGTCAAGTGTTAAATCCACTACAAAAGAAACCAGTCAGCTGCAAGTAGGGCACTGTGTGAATTTTGTGAAGAAAGCTCTTGGGCTTGCAGGAGGAGGAGTTTTATGGCTTTTTTTAGCCGGGTGTTAAAGGCAAGGGGAAAAACAATAAATCCCTTGGTTTTGTTTGTGTGTCACTACAAGAATAACTCCAGTGATTTTCCATGCCACAGTAGATCAGCTATGGCCAAAGTGCAGTCAGCCCTCTTCTGTCCCTAATGTCACCATTACATTACCCTGCTCATGCTGGAGATGTTTTCATGTGCCCTCTGCGCAGCAGTGACTGTGTGGCCAAGTGCAGCAGCCAAGTGCTGAGTGATCTTCTTCCGCTTGCTTCTGTTGATGCTTCGCATTAATGGGCATAGAGGAAGACAGGAGCTTGGCCAACGACAAAGCAAAAGAGATGGGAAGGGAAAAAAAGGTGAAAAAAACCCCAAGCCCAACCCAGCCTGTGCTGTCACTGTGCCAAAAAGCAGATGAAGAATGGGAGCCACAACCAGGGTGGTCAAGAAATGAGCTGGCAGGTGATGGACCAGTTGCAAATCACAGCAATCTCCAGGCAACTCGGCCAAAAAGAGCTTGTGTTTGTACTGGTTGTGTGGCTCCGCATACCAGAAGCGTGGCTGTCCTTTTCTCTTGGGATAATGACTAGGTGGAGCAGCTCACATGTGTGCATGATATTCTTGGTGTTCCTAGCCAGGAAAAACAAAGGCCTGGGAGAAGCATGCTTGGTTGTAAAATTCTTTGTTTGGTTTTACCACTGGTGGTGTGAATTGCTGACATGTGTGAGATGCTCCAGGTAGGTGACAGTGTGGAGCTGGCATCCTGGGGACTATGGAGTGCACTAGGGAATCTGTTTTGTATGAAATGGGTAGAAGTTGCTGAGGGCACTTGGACAGATGATGATGGAGATGCTTTTGTGATCCTGTACCCCAGCTGGTACAATGAGCAGGAAGATGGTGGTGAGAAGTAAACAGTGAAATACCAGTATTAAACTATAGCATTCTCATGCCTGCAGATGGGATAATACCTAGTTGTGTGGTTTGCAACCCAGTTTCCATGGGCAGTACAATAGATACCCCCTTCAATTGCCATCTGAAACATGATATATTTTCCATGAACTCCCACGCAAAAGGGGTTTTTTGGTGACAGATTGCATGTCGAAGCAGTGGAAGATGAAAGCGCCAAATATTTGCTTTAGAAAAGCACAGTGAAAGATTCTCTTATCCTCCTTACTTAAACTGCATCAGCCAGAATGCCATTAACGAAAATGACTCTCTGTAGTTAAACTTATTGGCACCCCCTGGGCATCATTAAGATCCCTTTTTTCCCCTGTGTCTATTCCAGGGTGAGGAGGCATGAAGGGATGCTAATGTAGGATGGTGGTGGCTTGTACTTGAATCCTATTTAATATCATGAGATGAGTCTTCTCAGCAGAGCACAAGCCAAGCAGATAGGCAGCCACTTCCTGAGCCCCTAGCTACTCATCAAGCCAGGGGCTTCACTAACTCAAAAGTGGCTTCAATAAGTGAAAAAGCATCTCAGAATTACACTGCACCAACTGTCTGTGTGACCTTGGACCAGAGCCCGCCTCACTCCATGCCTCACTTTGCCTGTCTAGGCAATAGAAATAAGTAATGCTTGTGAGATTTCTCACTGTTGCCAAAAATAAACCATCATTGGGCACATGGAGCAGTGACTAATTTTAAACTTACTGTGAATCTGCTCCAGGATCTCCAAGGAGAGCAGTCAGCCCTGTGAGGCAGTCTGAAGCCTCCAGGTAGATGTGCTTTAGCAAATGTGGAGTTGGGGTGTTGGTGACATCCTGCATCTGAAAATACATCTCACCAGTAACTTGATAGTGACAACAAATCAAGTTCCTTAAAAGTAGCACATCTTCCTCTTTTCTCCTGCTTTCTGCAGGGCCTCATCCTGCAAGCCACAAGCTTTTCTGCTGGTGATACTTGATTTAGATTGACAGCCTCCTGATATACTTCATACACCTTTCCCCCTCCATTCTCTTTAATTTTTATCTTCCTGGCTCAGTTCAGACCTTGCCTCAGACACCGATAACAATAGTTGATTTTGGAAAGAGAAGGGCCACAAAGATGATCAGAGGGATGGAGCACCTCTCCTGGGAGGAATGACTGAGAGAGTTGGGCTTGTTCAGCCTGGAGAAGGGAAGACTCCGGGGAGAATTTACTCTGGCCTTTCAGTTCTTAAAAAGGGACTATAAGAAAGAAGGGGAGAGACTTTTTAGCAGGGCCTGTTGAAATAGGACGTGGGGTGATGGTTTTAAACTAAAGGAGGGGAGATTCAGGCTGGATGCAAGGAAAAAATTCTTTACAATGAGGGTGGTAAAACACTGGCACAGATTGTCCAGAGAGGTGATGGATTTGTCATCCCTGAAGACGTTCAAGGCCAGGCTGGATGTGATTCTGGGCAAGCCGATTTATTTGAAGATGCCCCTGCTCATTGCAGGGGATTGGACTAGATGACCTTTGAAGGTCCCTTCCAACCCAAACTATTCTATGATTCTATATACAATACACAGCACTTTACAAAGTAAAGGATGAGTATGAGCACGTGCTTGTCCTCTAGGACATATGTACAAGTAGGTACACAAATGTGTAGATTGTGCGTTGTTGTTAGAAAGGGGGAAAAATAGAATGCAATTGGGTTTGCATCTGCTCTGTGTACATGCTTGCTGATACAAGTGTTTACTGCTCCTCTCACAGATAATCACTACTTCAGCTCAGCTGAACAGCATATTAGTGGCTGTGCACATGACCACAGCAGTTACCCGAAAACGTATTAATTTGGTTTTGAGGCTTATGTACCATTATTATAATACGACAAATTTCATTTCTGGAAAGTCATTCCTCAATGGAAAGCACTTGCTCAGAGTGAATTTTAACTGTTGTCATAAATCATAAGTTTGTCTAGATATTTAGTTCTCACAGCTTTAAAAATGTCATCGGAGCAGTTATTATTTAATAATTAGAAATTGTTTGGTTTTACTTGATGATGGAGAGAGAGATCCTGGATGCATTTTCCAGCATTAGTTTGAGGGAATCCGTGGGACTGTGTGCACAGAGCAGTCCTCTCACAGTAACTCTGACAGTAACTCTTGTTTCTACTCTAATGCTAGAATAGGTTCACCCTCAGTGGAAGCGTCATGCAGTGTTGAACAGTGACCAGTGCCAGTTGGCATCTGTGGGCCTTGCATTTAAGTGTGTGTTAGGTTTGGGAATGAAACTTGGAGTTGAGTGCAGTATTGGTGTGAAATTTTGTTAGGCAAAAGCTTTTCTTTCCTTCCATTCATGTAATTCGTTTGTCATTGAGCATCTTGAATAAGTCTGGAGAAGAGAAGCATTAAAGTATAATCATGTCCCAGAGCCAAGGTAGTGGCAGAGTTAGGGCATGGAAACACAGCTCTTGTAGGTCTCTGCTCTCTATTCTATAGAGGTACTGGAACATATTTTGCTGTGCATAATTCTTTTTATTTACTTAATAGAGTTCTTGAGTTAGTGTCCACTTAGCTAGCCATTGGCTTATGGCTCATTAGTTTAAGTAGGTCTAATCTCCATGTTTGAAAGGTATTTGCACATAACACCTTTCAGGCTGGTAAAAATTATATGTGGGAATAGTCATCTTCTTGCTTAATGGTAGCTTTTCTCTGAATAGTGGGACTACCTGCTGGATTAACTTCAGCAATATGGGTATCTAATAGTTACAGAGGTTGCTTGCTGCTGTGTAGATCAGTGAGTAGAAAGGAGAATTTCCTCATCATTTCTGTCTGCAGTTTGGTCTGTGGAAAACGCCTTGCTTAATGATCTGGTTTTGTCTTTGTTGTGCTGGGGTATTCAGGTATTGACTTCTTAAAGTTTTATTTATTTAATTTTCTGGTGCATAAGTTTGCTTATAAGCTTGTGACTTAAAAGGGAAAGGTGCCCCTTTGCTGGTTGCTGCAAGGTCCTATGGGACTCCTATGAACTAGTCCCAAAACCAGAAGGCAACATTGCACTTGTGACAACCTTCTCCCCGTGTGCCAGGAGCTGTGGGCACAAGTGGAAGAAGAAGCCAGTGAGGGGAGAGTCATCCATGCTGGACCATGCTGCCACATCCTGGCACGCATCTGTGTAGCAAAAGGATACCGCGGCTGTGATGGCAGCAGGCTCATCCAGCCAGCACTCTTGATAGCTGTCAGGTATGTCAAAACACCATAGTGCAGTCTAATGGTAAAATAATGCAGTCCCGCAGGCAGCTGGGATGAGTGGATGATGAAATTGGATGAGATCTTGTGAATCTCCGTGCTTTTGTTACCAGGTCCTGGTGAGTGTGCTGAGAGCACAGGTCTGTCTCTACCATTGTAATTTTTTAGACCAGGATCCTCGAGGTCTTCTTTGCAGCACTCTTGGCAAATCCAGTGATGCTTTAACATGTATTTACACTCTCGAAAGCAAGCTGTGGCAGCCTGGAATACTTATTTTTTCCCTAGACTTCCAATTTTTCTGCTTCAGCTTTGTCAGTTCTCCCGCACACATCCATCTGGGATGAGTAACGGTGTTGTACGTGCAGCTCTTCTGGGCTGCTGTGATGGTGCCTTGGGTGAAAACTCCCCTACTGGTAGTGCCCAGCCAGCACGAAGGTGCCAAGAGACCACAAGACTGCAGACTGGCTTTGCCTCTGTGGCCACAAGAGATGCAAAGCAGGAAGAGAAACAGCTGTTGGTAGAGCCTGGGCTGGAGAGATGCTCTCCATGAGTGCTGTCCCTGGGGAGCTCACTGTCTGGCCATAAGGGATAGCCGTGGACATCCTTCACCTCCAGCTTGTGGTGGTGTGTCCGCTTCTGGATTAGCTCCTTGTGTTGGGAAAACATTCATCCATCCAAACAGGGCCATGGGAAGGTGGTAAACTGTTCACATGGCTTATCCTCATTCATAGCTGTGTGCAAACAATGTCACATGGGGGAGGAAGTACGGAGGGGGCAAAGAGCTGGCTGAGCTCATTTTCTTCGTTAAAGCAGTGGTATTTCAGTTCTTGGGAGCTGCTGTGTTAGTTCTGCATGGAGCAGACACAATGTCACTGTGGGTGGAAATCATGTCTGGTTTGTATTAGAGCAGCCACGGACTGGGAGGAAACCGGGAGAGAGGCATGCGGGGCAGTTGACGTGGCTGGGACCTTGAAGCCCATCCTACTGCTTTGCAGTGATCTTATCCAACATGCTGGGTAGATGTCACCTCAGCTCACATGGGACTAATCGGGCACTGCCCTGATCCCTCATTCCAACAAATGGCCTTGTATCTGAGATGTAGAGGTGGCAAATTAGTCTTGAAAATGGCTGTTCGGGGTCGTAAGATGTTATTCCAGTATTTCTAAGCCACCACAGTTTATTGTTCATCTTGGACAAATAACAAGGCCCTGAGGATTTGCCAGTTGAAGATGTGAGCTGCAGTCTGCTGACTGTAGTTGACGTAGTTGCTCTTGCTGCAGATTTGTGGGATGGTTTTGTGGGAAGCACTTAAGCAATGTGGTTAAAAAGCTACTGAGCTAACTCAGAGAACAAACTGTTGGCAGTTTCCAGCCAGGAAGGATAGATGGTCTTGTAATTTGCAGACACTGCAGGGAGTACAAGCCATGAGTTTCAGGGCCCTGACCTGTGAGCTGGCACTGGAGCTGTCTGCCCTGGCCCACCATCAGAGTGGGAGAAGCTGTGGAACAGGATGGGCGCTAACTCCAGTGCGTGACCTTAAACCACCGTCAACGTGTCAGACTGTAGGCTGCGGTGGCTGATATATGGGCACATGTCTTCTTCTGCCATCTCGGTGGGGGTATTGGTCCTCCGCAGAGGGGTAGAAGTGACAACCTCTTAAATCAACCCAGTGTGAATTGCTGGCCATGAGTTAGAGCTGCTATTCTCTGCTCTACAGGGTGTATAATTCATTAATATTATTTGAGCTGGTTGGTAAAAATACAGATGCTTTCAAGAAGCCTAGCAGAATCCTTGTTTCGCTTTTTTTCCCCTTGCTGGTAAGTGGAAGCTATGCTTTGTAGGGGTACCCACCACTCTGAATTCAAGCTCTCCTCCAGTAGCGAAGTGATAAAAAACCCAAACCAGACCAAACCAAACAAACAGAAAAGGCAGGAAATAAATCCAGCCAACCTCACAACAAAACAACAGGGAAAAAAAAGGAAAGAAAAAGCCACACATCAGACAGTCTTGCCGTTAACTCTGGATTTGTCAGGTATGGAGTGGGAAGAGAGTTCTCCATGCACCTCATGTGGGCAGCCAAGGTTGGGTCAACAGTTCAGGGGGTCTTGGATGCAGGGTCTGTCATCATAGGCGTACCGATGCCCTTGTTTTCCAGAGTGAAGGAGAAGTCCTGTGCAGACGTGCTCCATCTCTTCAGGAGCAGCTATAAAGTAAATGAAGAAGCTTGAAGCTTGTGGGAGTGATAAATTTGAAATTTAGTGTAGGGCATGGCATAGTCCCTTTCACATGGTGAGCATGTCATTCCAGGTGACAAAACACGTGTGTCTGTAGTCCAGTGAGCGATTGTTGCCTCCTGTGCTTGTTCTTGTGGTGGGCATCATCCCCGCATAGTTACCTCTGCTCATTCCTCACCTTGCAGCCCTCCAGCCGTGGCTTGTCTCTCCCAGAGTGATTTTCCCTATACACATTCTAATTTTATACCTATTTTTATCATCCTAACCAGGGATCTGCTAAGCAGCATTGACTGGAAGACAGGGATGCTAATTATGAGGTCTGTGTCAGGGTGCTTGTGTATGGTGGCAATTACACATTTGCTAGCCAGCAGCTATCTAACTGTATAATGGTTATGGAAACCTGATTGCGTGCTTGGTAAAGAGAGTTCCTGTTACTAGCAGTAGTGATAAAAAGTTTCTCATAGCCAGGATTCCCTCTTCTTTTAGTGAAAAATTGTATCTACAAAGCCCATTCAAGTGGAAGGCAGTTGGTTTTAAACAACCCCCCCGAAGTATTTGAAATCCTTCAGATCTGTAAACCCAAAAATGGGGGCTGAGTGTAAGCAGAAGTGAAAATAAGTCAGTTTCTATTGCATGAGCTGCAGAGCTTAAACTAAGCAGCAGAGGTAGTGGAGAAAAAGAATTTTGCTGATATGAGGTGTGATAGTAATACACTTCTGTTCTGCTATAAAGGGTTTTGCCAGCACAGCTGCATTGGTCAAGGATATGATGAAGTGTGGGGTTTATTTATTTATTTTCTACACTGCTGTAGGTGTTCAGGCAAAATCCCCTGTGATTCCGTAGATGCAATTATGCCGGTAAAACTGCGCTTTTGATGATATGGTTGATTTTGCTCACTGGAGGGCAGAGCGTTGTGAAGCCATGCTGGCAGAAGCTTGCTTTCACCAGTTTAAATTGTGTGTGCTCCAAGGGTATAGTTTGACAAGCTTTTCTTTCAGCACCCGTGCCAGCTTCAGCAGTCACTCTGCCATGCACACTGTCTTTGGGATATGGTTTTGCACTGTGATTGACACAACATCAGACTGAAAGGAATGGCCTTGGCGTGGCTCTTCCACGTTTCTCCTCGCCCCAGTGCTGGTGTTTCTGACTCTGTCAGCTAAATGAGAAAGCTGTAGTGGCTGATAACTTGGCAGAAGAGGGCTCCTATTTTCTTCTTTATCTTGTTTTTTTAGTGTATGGATTTAGTCTCCCAAACTGCTTCACTGTGTGATCAGATTAGCTGCGGTGGAAATGGTAGAGACCCACAGCCCATGGTTGGGCCCACTGAAGTGGATGTTAAACCTTGCTGTCATCTGTACTGCCGTGGTTGCGAGACCAAATCAGGGAAGGGTTCTGGGTTAAAAATAACCCATTCTCAAACCAGACAGACTGATGGCTCTGGCTGGGGTCAGTCCCACTGTCTGGTTCACCATACACACTGGCCATCAGCTGCGCAGGCAAAGGCAGGGTGCAGGGGTGAGCAGCCGGGATCGGCTGACCTGGCGCGGCTGCCTGGGGAAATATGAGATGAATTATGGTTTTAGAGTACTTAGCTCACTGGCAGAGCGCTGCTGGAGCAGGTCTATACTGGGAACGTCTCGCACCACAGTCTAGGAATGCTGGATTAGCCTTAATAGTCTCCATAGCACAGATGGAGCTTGTGCCGTCGGAGCTGCATTTTTGTGGTTTCACACAGCCCATCTTGGAGTGAGACAGTGCACAAAAGCGTGTCTTTGCAGGTGGAAGGATTTCTACCAGATCAGCTGTAGGAAGAGTCATTCGTGAGTATTTTCTTTGTGGATATTTGAGACTTGTGCGGGGCCCTGTAGCATTAGGGGTCTGTTACGTAAATAGACGCAAGACTTTGCGTTGAGGACTATGTTACAGGGTAAAGGCCTAAGACTGATTGAAATCAACAGCTTCATCTTAAATCCCTGTCCCTAAATATAGATAAATATAAAAAAATTCTCTTATACCAAAGAAGCGAAAGGTGAAGCCCAAAGCTAATTAGAGCAACGAGGAATTACTGACATCCATGAGTAGCAAATCTTGAGCTGGGGGCAGCTCTGCTGTGTGTAGCATGAGCTGTTCCCCTTAAATGCTGTGATTTTGTGATTAATTATTTTTCCAGGGGTTCTAATTGTTTTTAAATTCAGTCTGTTAGCGAAGGTAGGAGAAAGTGAAGCTCTTCTCTCTTTTTGATAGCCTCCAGGATTTGAATACCTGCTTCTGTGAAATGCAAAGAGGAGTCCTTTACTTCATGTCCTGCCTGTTGCTGTCTTAAAAGAAACGGACAAAATGCTGCCCTCAGGGAAAACGGGTTGCAAAGCTTCTCATCCTTTGTTGGGGCCAGCTTTCACCCAAAGAATTCCCACTTCCCATATTTGCAAACCAAAAAATGTGCTTTAACCAGAAGTAGAGCTGTCGGGCAAGTGCTGGGTTGCAGTGTAGATCATCCAGTGCATTTGACATGGACTCTGAAACATTACTGTTTGCTGCTTTTCACCCCATCAGTCTGTTGGAGGGCTGCTGTACCACTCCATGGAGAAGGGGCTGCATCCCTGTTCTGGAGCTGCTACGGTTCAGGAGGTATGGTAGTTCAGTAGGGTATGTGCCAGTAGACTGTGTTTGAGGTTTATGTATATCTGGTGGAGGTGCAGGGCAGGCAGCAGAGTGTGGTATTGTCCTAAGCCATGGTTGTTTACTCCAGCAGAGGCCACAGGCTTTGAGCATCCTTTGTGAAAGGAGTCTCAACGAAGTTGACTCATGTTTTGCAAGAGCGAGGCCTCAAGTAACTTGCATAGCGAAGGCTGGAAGTTAGCAGGGATATGGGTTCTCCTTGCTTTAAAGGGCATTTGATGATTCAGCACACATGTGTAAGCACACCATTAATTCGTGCAGATCTCTACAGTTGTTGGGCATAATAGGACATGTTGGTATACTCGTTCTCAGTGAATAGAATTAATCCACCGACACAATAGACTAGAATGTCTCTTGAGCCCTACGGAAGCTATCACGTTAAAACAGGTTTATTCACTTTAAAAAAATATATTATATAAAAACTTATTCAGAGAGTTCATTAAAACCAGGATCTATTTGCCCTTGTAAGACATTGGGGCTCACTAAGAAAAGCCTATTGAGTGTGGGTTTATTTTCCAAGCGTGCGCTGTGTGTCTGATTCTAAACCCTTTCTGAGAAATAGCTCTTCTGTTTATGCAGGAGCCACATTTCCTTCCATGCTAATGTGTTTTCTTTAAAAATATTAGTGAAATGCTATGGAGGCACAACATTCCTTAATACGTGTATTAATCTTGGCATGCAATCCCATAACTGCATCAGTTCTAGCTTGCTGACACGAGTTCACGTCCTGCAGAAAACGTGAGTTTGAAGTGAAGGATATGGCAAGAGCATTGTAACCTGCTAGGATTGCTGCGTTTGTTTACCTTTCAATCATTGGGCCAAGCTTGTACATGAGGATTTGGTTGTTAAGCCTGGAGATGTGCCACAACAGTGCTTTGACAAGTGTCTTAGTGCCAGGAAGCACCACGATGAGCCTTGAAAAAAGTCATCTCACCAGATGAAGGTAGCTTTTGTGATGGTAATCTCCTGCATGTTGCTGCAGTTGCAGATAAAATGTTCCTTCTAAGCTCAGGAAAAAAAATAAATCAGAATTTAAGAGAAAAATCAACTGGGTGGAAATCTACTGGGCTACTGCTACATAGCTGAGCTGGTTCTCCAGGTACCTTTGAATGATCTATGCCGCACTGAATGCGCTGGCTGCACAGTAACTCTTAGATTAGCTGCTGTTTCAGTGCACAAAGTTGGGTGACCTTCCGTATACACCCTGTGCAACGCTGTGTGTGTGATTTAGGAGGTCGAAGAGTACTATCTCCCTAATGCAGGAGAGCAGTGGGCACCACTAAACCTTCTTAGCTGTTCATCTTGCATGCTTCTTGCAAGGTCAGCTTCAGCCTGCGTCTAATTCCTCTGCAAAAGAAACAGATGTCAGGATTAATTCAGTTATATCTCTACATCACAGCACAACGTATTTTCTTACTACTGTAATTTGGGTCCTGTAATATATTCACTTGCTTTTTCCCTGTAGCTATTATTCAAGTATGAATATCATTAATCTCCATCCCCTCAGAACAATTGGACTTTTGGGGGAGGGAGGAAATGTGAAGAAAGAGGATATTAGGTTGTTCCGGGATAGCGACTGGGTTTTTGACCATATTTAAGTATTACACATCAGTTAAGGATCAAAGCTTTATCTTATCTACAGAAATAACTGCATTCTGCCTGGCCACCGCTTGGTCTTGTTATACCTTGTTATTTCTGAGATAGAGAACAAGAGGAAGATTTAATTTTTAAACAATGAGTTCCTATTATTTGTTTGAGGTCAGATGCATAATTATTTTAACCGACAGGCTCGTAGTATGTTGGCTCCAGATTTGGGTTCAGGATCTTGTGCCACTGCTGGCTAAATGCGGCAAATAACATGGTCTTTCTCATACATTGTGTCCTTTCTGTAAGTTGGGGATGGTGGTCTTCCCTGCATGGCAGAAGTGTTGTGAAGATGAGTTTCTTTAAGATGGGATGATTCTCACAGATTGGGAGAGGGGGTTAAGGAAGAAGGCAACCTTTGGCAACGGCATCCTCTCAGGGTGGAATTGCCGCTTAGATCCTTTGCTGTTGGACAACTTCTAGCTCTAGACTGCCTCCACACTTCCTATGTGTAGGCATAGCATCAGCAGAAATGTCAAGAACTGTGTCTTTCTATGAATAGATAGTCCATCCAGCTCAGCACAGAGGGGTGATGCAAGAGACACTGATACTTATTTTGTTTTCTATAGAAAAAGGGTTGTTTTCCAGGTTATGCCAGTTTTCCTAACACTTGAGAGCCCCATCTCACCACAGAGAGCGCCAGTTTCTCTGGAAAGTCCCAAACACATTAATTTTAATTTGTTTAAAATATTTTTAATAATAATTTAATATTCCTGGAAACAGATGTTGCACAGCTGTATTTCACCTCAGAGCATAAGTTAGAGGCCAGGTTGTAAACACATGAAAAACAAGGCTGAAATAACTTTAAGCTATGTTACAAAAGAGCCGCTGAAGTTTGTTGTTGCATGTGCAGATACGCAGTTGACTGCATATGCAGCGTGTAGACACACAGCACGTGTGTAGTGTGTGTATTACTCCTCTGAAAAACTGCTTTAAAAAACTCCACCCCAGTCTTTTATTTGATTTTTCAGGTTACTTTTCAAGATCCTGGCTCACTGGTTTCTTTTGGCTTGTGTATATTTATGCTGGTTGTATTCAGAATAAAACAAACTCAGAGTGCATGTTAAAGCATCCAGGTTTTCCTGGTTTTGAGCTGAACTTGAGATGAGAACAAGTGGTAGAATTTGGATCAGGTTCACATTCAGAACATTGTCTGGAGATCTTCAAAGCCATGTTTAGTTTGGCCCATGTCTAGATAGTAGTCTGTAATAACACTTGTTTTCAGCTTGTAACCGTCATTTGGCTTGGACTCGCTAAACTGTGAAGCAGCTCATTCAGAATTTGAGTCAGGTTGTCTGAAAAGCTTTTACTTAATTATTTTTTTTAATTAACAAGGCACTTTCTAATTTCCTTCTTCTTCTGCTCTGTGTTTTACTTGGAGTTGTGGCTGTTCCATTCTTTTTAAACCTACTGCGTGTGTACTTGCTCAAACAGAGAAAGAGCGCTATAGAGGGAGAAATGGAGAGTACTCACTGGTAATGGCAAAATGGGGATGGTTTGGGGTTTTAGGGTGTGTGGGTGAATTCTAGAAGCCCTTCCTGATGTTTCCTGATCCAGTTTGCTTCAGCACAGTCCAAACTCACCAGCTTTAGTTTGGACCCCAGCTGAGAGGCTTGTCCTGTAGGTTGTGCTGGGCTGTTCAGCATAGTTCTTGTCCACCTGATAGAGACCAATACAAGGTGTTACAGCAACACCTGGACAGCTTTTGAGTGCATGTACAAGGTTATTATTTCCTTGCATTTATCAGCTGTAATGACCAAGGTCAGATGATTTATACTGTTTTGTTTCCCAGCTGACCTGAAATGCTCCAGCTGGTTACTGCTTGTCATGCAACGTTCCATGTTCTCTCCACCTTGTCACTTATTTCAGCTTAATTCTGTTTCAGAAGTAGCCATTAAGGAGATCACTGCACATGGCTCTAAGTTGGGGTTTGATTGCCATTTGTTAACTGATAAAGAGTTTTACAGCTCAGAAATTCATGCCGCGTAATCGTCTTAACTTGTAACCATAAATACATACTCTTGAGACAATGTATTCTTTGCATATTGATTAATGGACATGCTCTTTGTATGTAGTCCCTACTTCTATGCAGTGATTAGAAAATATATGATTGACATTGACATGGACGTCTCTGTTGTTTGCTGATGGGGGATATATTAAAAGAACCAACCAAGCAACCAAAAAACACCAAACCCTAAATTCATGTACCAGACTTCTTTAGTGAATTACTATATTGCAGAATCCTGCATGTGCTTTCTTGTGTGTCCTTAATAATTTTGGTGGTATCCCTTCAACTTTCAATCCTACATCTATTAATTGTTATATCTGTTTAAAGCCAGCTCATGAGGAAGTTCTCCAAATAACAGTCCTTTAATAGTCCATCAACAGCAATGCCTATTTTATGCAACATTTAGCAGTCAAGTAGGGAAGTACCAGTAACTTAAGTACATGGAATGAATGCCTCGCATGCTATTTTATTACAAGAAAAGCAAAAGCCTAGCTTTGCAAAATGTCAACATCTGAATTGGTCATACAGGTATTTTCTATACATTAACACTCCATGGATTTGGTTTGACTTACGTGCTGTGCTTCAGTGATGAGAGCAGTCAGGATGCAATACTTGCCTCCAGAATCTGTGCAGGAAAATAAAATGGAGCTAAAAATAATAAGTGTGAAAAGTGAAACCGTTTTACTCTTTCCCCCTCCCTTCCTAGCATCAGCTTTTTCAGCCAAGTATAATGCTGGTGCTGGATCAGACTTTAAACCCCTCATTTAGCCATCATTTGTGTTTCTGAAAACTATTATTTAACTATTATATGGAAAGCTGGCAGGATTATAATTTGAAATAGAAATGTATGTTGGTTCCTTGGCTGTATAATGACATGTTTATCTGCACTCTAATGCTCTCATTGCCCAAGTCTGCACTTTCACTTAATGTGTTCGCCATGGAACAATTGTTTTGCATCAAAATTGCACTAAAACAACAGCATTATGTTTTCTGTGTAATTTGTATTCTCTATACAACCCCCTCCCCAAACATTTTGCTTAAATCTGTTTGTGTTCAGCATGAAAAATGCAGTAATGGTGGTGTACTCGGCACATATTACTATGTAGCTTCAGCACCGTTAGGTCCTTACTGACACCAGTCTGTAGGTTAAGAACACTTCAATTGGTCTAATTTGCAACCTGATCAGAAACACTGACCTGGTTAGTCTTTAACAATGAATGTGTCTAATGATAACTTGTAGATACCCTTAGTGAAGGCAACGATGTGTATACAAGGAGTCATTTCCAGCTACGCAGCGTTAGGTCGTCTCAGGCTGCCTTATCCAGGATATCGCCTTGTCCTGCATTTTTCTGCAGTGTGATGCTTTTGTCACTTCTAATGATACCTATCCGTCAAGCTGCATTGATTGAAATGAAGATAAATTGAATTGGTACAAACAGGAGTTAGATGACTCATTGATATAATTAGGCTGTCGGAATATCTTAAGTGTAACTTAACACGTTTTACTAATGTTAATTATATGGTCTTTTATATGGGAAACTTCAGTTAATTTTGTTCTCCACAAAAGGAGAATACAGCCATTTATTAATTGTGAGATGGCTGTTGGCTTTATAGAAGTCGTTTGCTAGAGGAGAGGAGGTATGTTTACTGAATTTCCTTTAAGCTGTCAAAAGCCTGAAATTGATAACAACTTAAAAGAATCTAAACTGTTAATAGCTTACATTTATAATTCATCTAATGTGATAGTTTATAACATGAGAGCCAAATGTAGAGTGTAATAAAACAGGATATTTATTGCAAATGGAAACGTGCTGAATAATGAAACAATACTAATTGCAGTTTAAACACTTTTGATAGGAGCTGTTTCTGAGAGGATGCTCTAAGCATAGGAGATGATATATTCTTCATAATAAGGATGCAGAACCCATTCAGGATATATCCAGAAATACACATAGGCTGTACATCTATGTCTCTTATTTTTCCCCCCCTTTTTTTTACCCTATTTTTTTTTCCCTCCCTGAAAATTCTGGGTTTTATCTTATGTCAGAATTGATCACAGGAGTCAGTTTAATTGGGAAATTCATTTAAAATAGTTTCTAATTGGCATCAGAGAGTTGAAAGTTCAGTACAAAGGTGAGATCTAAGCTTTCTAATTAGATTGAATGCAGTCTGACTTAAAGAATAGTCCTGATAATTACAGAATTTAATGCAAAATTACATTTTAATGAAAAATGGTGATTTTTACAATGGGAAGTCCTGCAATTCTCATTCAGTCTTTCATCTTACCTTCTAAAGAGGAGATAAATTGATTTGTGCATCTGCGTATAAATTTCACGTTAAAACCCCACATAGTTTTATTAAATATTAAGACTATTATAATTTAGGCTTTTCTGGATGAAGCTGATAGATCTGCAGTTTGGATGCAAAACCTTATTCCAGGCTTTCTGAATTTTCTTACTCCAGTATAATTTTATTTTGCATAGAAATTACATTATGAACTCAAGTTT
>JANHGB010003891.1:8100-16921 GCA_026283785.1 Coracopsis vasa | reverse complement strand
ATGTAGAGAACATTTTGAAAATGAATGTTTGGAAATGGTTTGATCATTGTGCGATTTTGTTGTCAGGAAAGATGTCACCCTCCCCTCCCCTTCTGCCCCCCCCTTCCAAGTTGTTTGATGCAGCTGAAATTGAAGGCTGAAGTAGAAGGGGCCACTTAAGTAGTGAAGGGTTTTTCTTTGTAAATAATAGATCAAGAGCACCGTAGCTGTATCTAATGGAGCCGTATGCAGCCTCCGTTCCAAGGACAGCGCGGGGTTTAAAAAAACATAACCATAGTTCATCCCCATCGCTAACCTGTGGTCAGTTTGGCTGCTGCTGTTGGCCAGTCACATGTTTTAATTCATCAAGCATGGGGGTGGTTTATAAATCTCTGATAATGTCAACACATGAATAGCTGGGATGATCGCCGGGATTTCCGGACTGAAATGACAAGGGAAAATAAAATGGGTGTTTTGTAAAAGCTGCTGCTTCTGTTCAAACCCAGGGGTTTACCTGAACACCGATAAACTTCCCTTACAAACATCAAAGTTCAGGTGTGCTGTTGCAGAAGCTGAACTAGCTGCTCTCCAGATTTCTTCTCCTCCTTATATTTTAATCTGATAAAAATATTTGAAAGTCTGCATCTTTTTGCGTCTTTGAGTTAAACTTGAGTTTATTTAAACAGGGGAAAGAAGCTCATTCCTGGCATGCAGTGCAGAATTTCAGGGTTTAGGAGAAATGATTTAGCATTCCTCGATATTTTGGAGGAAATTTTTTACACTTAATGGATGTTACCCTTTTCTTTCTTTTTAATCAAATGTCCTTAGCTCTGTTCTTCCAAGTGGATTCAATTTCAATGTCAAAATAAATAGCAATGTCATCGGCAAAAAATTTCTTGTTAGAAATATGAATTTTAGAAACAAGGTAAAAGCGTGTTCCCTGTCCGTGGTCCAGCAGACTTGTGTGAATGGAGTCAGAGACTTGGAAGTCACTGCTCAGGCAAAACTCCCATTTGCAGTTGATTTCCTGGATCGGGCCCTAACTACAAAGTCATTCCTAGAAATTTCAAAAGCAAAACAACACTAGAAAAAGCTGTTGCAGGACAAATCCATTCTGGTTTACGCTCCCTTCTGTGCTTAAAGCAGTCTATAGCAGTGTCTGTTTCCAGAATGACACGGGTGTATTTTCTTGTTAGATAATTCCTCTTTCTTGTGCCACTCATTTGCTTGATGAAATCTTGTAAAATCAAAAGAAGAAGGGGTTTTGGTGATTTTTGCAGGGTTTGCATTCAAACCCAAACACAAATATTCACTGAGAATGTTATCTTCTGAAGATTTATAGCTTGCGTAGATTTTTTATATTGTTAAATGCACACTGATTTATTGTATGTTTTAATCTGCTTCACTTGTGTTTGAAACAACTGTAAATGCTTTCTGACTAATAAATAATTGTTTGCTTAAACAGAAATTCTTGTGCGCACAGGTTACAGTCTCTGCCATAAATTACAGGAGATAAAACATAAGCTGTGCTTTGCCTTCGTGTTCTGATCAGCGTTTGCAAGGGTTGCGGCAAACAGTAACGTGTCCAAAAGGAAATTTTGGAGAGGGAAAAAACCCAAACAACTCAGCCATGAGTGTGTCTCAATTTCTTTGTTTTTCTCTTGTGCTCTAAAATAATCTTACATGGTTTTCAAGCTGCCTCCATTTCATGTCCAGCATCCCCCCAAGTGTGGCCGAGCTGAGACGCTTGTTCTGCACCGGGTTTGTTTCTATGCGCCGACAGGAAAACACTGCGAGAGACACAGAGGCACCTCACCAAACCTCCCAGGAGTTCTCCTGCTGTTTTTCCTTTCCTCTGTCTCCTCTAGTTTGTTTCCACCTAGCAACACAAATTATAGAAACCCCTTCAACGTAACCTGTTCTTCCTTCTCCCTTTCACCTTTCAGCTGCTTCCCAGAGAAATCAAATGTGGAAAAGCCAAAATCCCGGGATATGATGATCCCATTAAATTAGATGATTCCTACTGTTTGTTTCCTTGCCAGTTCTCAGCTTTCTGTTTTGTACTTTCTTAGCCAGTGCCGGGAGAAAAAAAAGAGGCAGCCTGACAGCTAATAGATACCCCTGCCATCAATTGCCGAGACATTTTGTCTTTTGTGACGTTGAGGAAAAGACAAGGAAGGGAATGGAAGCAACTAAAAAATGTCAAAAGATCAAAAAATCAATGGGCTGAAGGAATGTGATCTGTTTATCAGGGTGTAGCTGCTCTTTCTGTTTGCATTAAGTCCGAGTGAGTGTCTTTGGTCGCCACTAAACTTGCTTTTATTCACTCCCTAGGAGATGTAATACAAGCATGAAACGATGGCTCACAAAGCGGGCGCAGCAGCGAGGTAAATAAATAAATAAGTAAAGCAAGCCGGGGCTTCTTTAAAGGCCACAAGAATAGGTTTATTGCCTCACAGGGTTGTGGGGCTTGTTTTGCCTCGCATTAAACACGCTTACCTTCCTCCAGAAACTTGTTGCTGAGCGCAGCAAATGGCCCACGTTGTGTTGACACGGGTGTCTTGTTTCTGTGTTACCGGGAGGTTATTTTTATGTACTTATTTTTGAGAATGTCAATAAAATGAAAAGAGGGCGAGAGTTCAGCAAGCGGAAGTTCTGGCAGCTGATTGAATGCATGTGCTTGGCGCTTGACAGTTCACGTCAAGTCTTTGGTTGGACTTTCCCTTTGCTTTCCCGGGCAGGGAGTTGGGTTTGTTTTCTCTGAAACATGAAAAGAGTTGGGCGAATGCAAATGCGAGGCAGCTCCGGCGTGTGCCTTCCCCCCGCACGCCTGTAATGTAGTGCTTGCTGGGGTTTTAAAGTTCCTGGATATTGCATAGCTCATAAATTCTTCACAAGCATGGATGGAAGCGGGGGGAGATGTGTGTGCGTGTATCAGGAGAGCGCGCGCATGTGTGTGTGTGTGTAAGTGCCATGCCAGCCTATGAGAGTCTGATGGAGCGGACAAGGCAATGCTACAATCTGTTGGACAAATTTTTCCTCACCCCTTGTAGTTGTTATGTGATAGGAAGTACGGCGAGGGCTGCATATTTTATAAACTTTCTATTAAAGTTGTGGCATGTTATCATAAAACTGAATTGCGATACTTTGTATTACACTCTGGGATTGAGAGATAGACATAGGATTAAAAAAACAATTTCTAGGCATTTCTAGATGATAAATTTAATTTTCTTTGCTATTTGGAGGTCTTCTTTGAAAATGCAATTGTAATGAACGCATTCAGAACTGGAGAATAGATTTACCCTTGGCTTCAAATAGTTGACGTTATCAGGCTCTGTCATTCGTTCCTTCCTATTTTCGGGCTGCTAATTGATGTTTTTGATGTCAGCAAGAAAATTGAAGAAAATGTCATGTGTGAACCAGTGCGGAAGTTAATAAGATTGACTTCGTTGACAGAATTTACAATGAGCGCAGAGACCGCATAATGGGACCGCTGCGAATTCGTGTGCTCTCTTTGGAGTCAAAATTGACACCTCACGCTAGGCCAGCGGTCGATAGAAAAGATGCAACATTTGGGAAGGTTCCTAATCTCAGGTTTTCTCCTTTTCCTTTTTTTTTCTCCTCTTCTTCTTTCATTTTTTTCCCCCCTCCTCTGTTACCTTTTGGTCTATGGAGCTTATTTAGTTGCACAAGCAGCTGTTTATCCAAAGGGCTACTGCTTTGGACCAAGCCAGAGCCTTAGTTCAATCTCTGAGAGCTCCACAACAATGGTCATTTTTTATGCTGTTTTGAGTTTGAAAGCAAAAGAGTCTTGAAAGGTTAGATTAAGATGTGTCTTAAGGAAAGCTATACTAATATTGGACAGGGTCACTGCATATGCTTGGACTATGTGCAATAAAGCTGAAACGCAAATCCCTTCCATATAAAGGAAGGAAGCTGTGGGACACCTACCTGAGCGTTAAGCATGAGAGAAGACTGCAGCTAAGCATTACTCTTCCTCTGGGCTCCAGTGTGTGTGCATCTATGTGAGCATGTACGCCTGCATGTGCAACCTCCAAAACTTCTGACTTTTGCCAAGGTGGTTTTTCCTCCCCCTTCCTCCTTTATTTTTTCTTGGATAAAACAGGAATTCAAACTTTTTCAAAGTAGCGAAAGGCTTCACTGTAATAGTTTAATTTTCCAGTAATGTGACAAAGTTTATTGGATTTGTGTGTATAATTATGGAATGGATTAGCCGAGTTTGGTTCAGTGAATCTGATTATTTTCTGGCCTTTAGGGAAATGCGCTAAAACCCTAATATGTCCACTACCCCCAAGCGGTCTCTTTTTGAAGGCACCGCACAAAATGTGGTCTCTACTAGCGTTCAGCCTCCAAGGATCTTCAGTGAGAGACATTATTCTTGGAATATCCAATTAATTCCACGGGCAGTGATCAGTTAGCGCTTCTTCTTCCTTTCTCGCCATTTGAAATGCTAACACAATGAATATTTTCTCATTGGTCTGCGTCCCTCGGCTAAGCTGTTGCCGCGGGCTGAGAATTTCATCGACTGATGAGACCAGAGGCTGCGCCGATAAAAGGTTACAGTACGTGATTTGCATGCCAAGTGGGGTTTGGTTTCATGAACTTAAAAGTTCTTTAACTTTTATTTGACTTCTTTTCTTTTGTACATAGATGAGGGTTGTTGGAAAAAAAAATTTCCCAAATTTTCTGGTTTGTTTTCCCCTCAAAAATCACTTAAATTAGCAATTAGTTCACATTATAGTTTTGGTTTGGACCCTCTTAAGCAAACAGGTATGAAACGTGGTATCTTCTGTACAAAGGAAACAAAACTAAATGTCTGTTCCAATCAACGAAAACTTAGGTTTAAAGAAGAGCTTTAAAATTGTAAGAGGTTTCCAAACAGATTTGGCCAAATCCACTGTTTCCATTTTCTCTTATAACGCGGTGTTGGAGTGTGTTGTAATTAGGCTTTAATTCCTTCAGCAATTGCAGGACGTTCTGTGAGGCATAGCAGAATGAAAGTAATATATTTGGCCTTTGTATGTATTAAAAGAGGGAAATCTCTGTGTCTTTTGAGTGATGGGAATCAGAGCTATGGGTTAAAATTACACTAGCACATTCCTGGAGGGTGATTAATACAGACTGTTTGGCACTGTTATTCAATGGTAAGTTGGTGGAAGTTCTTGAAGTATTAATTATGTTCCATCAAGCACGAGCAAATGCTCCAGCAGCAAAACAAGGAAGCTGTTATCTTTGTCTTCAACGCAGTGTTTTGCACAATTGCCTGTGCAATTCAGTCTGAAGTGTTGGCCATGCCAGCTAAGACGGGGTTCCAGGACTGAACAATGCCGTGATCCTAAGATAAACGAGCTGATCCTAGAAGTTAGAGGTAAACTAAATTGAAACAAAGCAACTACCGCATGTCAAATGCAGGCTTTTATGATTCAGTGAGGGTGAAGGAAGGTGGTGCTGAAATAAAACCGCGCACAGAAGGTCTACGCGTCTATGCTGTGTTGTTCCTGACTCGCAGAATGTCTTAGATGTACGTTGTAAGCCGTTGACAAACTTTGTTGGTTTAGAGATGTGACGGATGTATTTTCTGATCTGAGAAGTATTTGGGGGATAGAGATAATTTTTTTCATCCTCTTTTCTCTTTCCCTCTCCTCTTACCACCCCCCCTCCAAAAAGAGCATCAGTCTTCTGCACGACTCTAATCTTAGAGGCTGGATAATATGGTTGGAGATTTGACATATTCCCACTGAATAAAAATGAGGAGACCCTTACCAAAATTGTTAGCAAAAGGGACTGGCAGAACTAGGTACAGAGCGAGGTGGGTTTTTTTTTTCTCCCCTTCCTTTCCCTAGCTGTCTAGGAGGAGTAAAGCAGGTGGCTCCCCGTGGCTGACTTTTCATGACAACATGCCATTAGAAATTGCGGTCCTGTTGATCAATCCACTCGACATGACAGCTTTGCCGCAAGGCCTGGCTCTTTGAGCACCAGCGCTCTGGCTTTTCCCTCCTTTTTTCCTGCACTAATTGGTGAAAGTTTTTACTGTGCTTGTGGCGTAGGAAATTCTTTTGAACATTGTCACAATCAAGTGTTGACTTCTTTAGAATTGCAAGTAGGTTAAGTGAGTATCAACATTAAAAAAAATATAAAAACCCACAAAAGGTATTACCATCGAAATTTTACTAAAGTAAAATTGGGAAAACGCACTGATTGAATTATCAAAACATGTTTTGATGCGGAGGAGTCAATTAAGATAACGTTCCTTTTCAACTTTGCAGAGCCCAAGATGCTCCCATATTTGTGTTTCAAGAAGTAGAAAGGGAGAGATGAATTTAAGGTTCTTATTTTCTGTCTTGCTTAGTCGGAAGCACAAAACTGAGCCACATCTTTCAGTTTAAATAAACACAAATGGCTGCATCTTTGCTCCTGAAAATTTGAGAGTGGATTTTTTCAGGTGATTTAAGATGCTTTAAACCATTATGCACCAAATAAGATATCTTAGTAAATTCTGTTTCTCAAAAGACAGAAAAGAAAAAAGCCTAAGCGCAGTATTCAGGAGGAGGTGGAGAAGGATAGCTGTGTGTTCGCACATAGCACGGGTAAGCTAATTGAGCATTTGTGTGATTCTTCCATCAGAAATGCAGTCGGGAAACTTCTGTAACAGGTTTAGTGAGAAACTCCCTCGGCTGAAAATAGGATTATTGATGTTTGCAGATAAAAGTTTATTAAAATGGTTGAATACTTGTTGACAAATTCAGGTGAAGATTCAAAACGAATGGTTATAAAATTATCATAATGAGGAAATAATCAATTTCTGTTACAGGAAAACATTCTCATCTAGTGCATTTGCTTAAAATGTACATTTGAATTGCTGTAGATAGAATTGTTGTTCTTAGTTTTGCAGGTTGCTGTATGTTCATCCCTAAACGTGAAATCTGTTTCTTTTTGCCATTCATAAATCCAGGGAAACCTTATTGTTAGTTGATGCAGTTTCAGAGATGCAGGTGTATTTAAAATAATCTGTGCAACGGCGCTGTGAGAATGATCATGGGAAAGAAATCGGGAGAGAATGAATGACAAAGAACGTGAAAAAGGGATATATAAAGCGTGGAGGTGGCTTTTATTTAATAATGCATACGTAGCAATAGGGGACTTTGCATAGAATTCTTTCAGCTCTCTTAAACCCAGTCTAAGGTTAATTTATAATAAATAATTACAGTTTTAGCAGCAAAATGAGTCCCTGTGAAGCTGAGAGGGAAAGGCAGTAATACAGTTTTAAATGCTGAACGTGCTCATAGTTTCTGTTACAAGTGTAATAGCTGCGACTGTATTTTTTTTGTAGATCAGACATCGGCACCGAAAGAAGCATAAATTCATATAATTAATTTTGCCATTGTAAAAATCATTTGCTAAAATTTGCATTATTAACATTATCAAGTCGCTGGTTGGTGAGACATCAGACATGACGAGTGAGAAGGGCAGCTTAGGGAGAATTGGGCTTTAAACCCTCAGCAGATCGGAGTTAGGATCAAAGGCGCTTGTTTTATGTGGCTGTGTGACACTTTGAAGTCTTGACTGCACCTACAGCACTCATTTCATCAGGTTCACTGGTGTCTTAATAGCAGATCAATAAGTTTCAAAGTCGGAGAGTTAATTTGATACTAGTGCTGATGTGGTCGTGCTGGGGAAGCAGAGAGAGGCAGGCAGAGAAAGCAAGCCTATTAACCATCCTGATAGGGAGAGGTGTGTACCGATGTTGATGGGTACCCGTAAAAATCCAAACTGCAAATATTGACCTTCAGTTTGAAAGATCCACGTACTAAAGGCATTGAGGTGTTTACATTATTGAAAGAGATTGTATGCACGAGGGGTTGCTGCGCTAGCACCGTTCTCCAGCCAAGCAATGCGAAGTTGGAAGAAAGTTCCCCCAGTACTGAGGATAAACGCACGCTCCTAAAGCCCCTAAAGCATCACATCCTTTGGTGGTATTTCCTGCATCAAGCTGCCTACCTCCGCCCCCGCCCCATGTAAAAATAAAGACATATATATAGGGGGGCAAAGGGGGAGAGAGGGAGAGAGAAAACACAGTGGGCAACACGTTATAATAGCTGTTCATTTCTTTTTCTCATCCGTTGCCAGCTTGTTTGCTTTCCTGCTGTAATGCAAATAGTTCACAAGAAAATGGATGTATTTTTAGATGAAGTGGGGTCAGTGACACTTTGTTGTGCTACCGGGTATGTTTAAGTATAAATCTATATATTAACCATTGTCCTCCAATGCCACTTTTTACCAGTCCTGTGATGATGGAACTCGTCAGTCATTTTCCAGCTCTTAGTATGAGCCTTTGCTCTGGTTTCCAGGGCAGAATTTTGTCTCTTTTGCGGTAAATTTGGCAGTGTTAAAACTCGCTTCTCCCGAATTCTCCATGCCGCTTCTTCTCCATCAGTGAATTGCAAACCCAGGGATTATTTATTCAGTTTATTCAGTTTATTTGGGTGCCGGACGGTTCCGTGTAACAAAAAAATCAAGAAGGAAGAAGGAAAAACCACTTCTGTGGCATGTAAACATAGCGAAGGCGAGTAGCTACTTAAAGAGCAGCAAAACTGTGCTAAAGCAGTGCAGGACTTTCTTTTCTCTTTGTTATTTTGAGGCTTTTTTTCCCCTCTCTTAGGATGGAGTAATAATGGGGGACGAGGGTAAATATGGTTGATGCAAACCATGCAAATTGTGTGCACAGACATAGAGACGCTGAAGCCCCCCCCAAAAGAGAAACCCTTTTTTATTTTCATAAGAACTTTGCCATCTGTATGTACAGCAGAGGTTCCCTGGCACC
>JANHGB010003880.1:0-60909 GCA_026283785.1 Coracopsis vasa | reverse complement strand
GCTTGATGCTGAGAAATAATGTCTTTTGTATTAATGAATCTGTACATATTGCAAATAGAAGGCAGCCCAGTTACATAGTTCTGATCTACTAAATCCATTGGCATGGTTGTTTTCTGTCTGAATCAACCATCTTTCATTTTTTGTGGTCAGACTGACAAAGCAGTGGAAAATCCATTCTAGGTATTTACCAGGTGATTTATAAGCAATCAGTAAATGCTGGTAGGGCCTGACTGAAGTTTATGTTTGCCAGGCTTGTTCCCAAAGAAATTTAAAAGGTTACAGAAAAGAGGAGGCAGAGAGAACTAGGAAGCTTAGAGGAAATAAGTATCATTGGGTGGGAGAAATAACAAGCATGTATTGCTTGACTTAACATTACATTACTTTTCAAATTATTATGGAGAACCCTCTGTTTTGTAAGCTATTAGTAAAACATCAGTTTGCATTCTCCATAGCTTAGCTAGCTTCACAAAAAATTAGAACTCCACATAGACTTTGTAATGTAGTTTCCTTTAACATTTGCACTAACTCCTGGAAAGTGCCCTTGTGAATTACTGTGTAATTATAGTTTGAAGGAGCTGAAATATCAAACTGAGGTTAATGTTATGTTAAGCTGTTAGCTGCATATAAGAATTAGGAATCTAAATGTTGTGAGTTTGGGGTTTTGTTTTGGGTTTTGTTTGTTTAAGTTCTCCGTTTCAGTGCTTAATGAAGAAAATAGCTAAAAACATATCAAAAAGTTGACAAAAATTGAAAATTGACTTAAGGAGTCTTCAAAATGCTGTTGCTGATTAACTGGGTTTGCCAGCAAAGCATTCTGGTATTATTCTTTGCCCTAGCTAAAAGTACCAATAAAATATGAATACTGACAATTTCCAAGATGGTATATTTGAAGTGCAATCATAAGGCCTCTGTTCTCTGATCTTTTAATGTAGAGAGTTTCCCTCTGCTGTCATGTCTGCTTGATCCTTTATTCACATACTTTGGACCCTGCTAACCTCTGGGATCCAATTAGCATCTTGTAGTAAGTGTTTGCTATATGTCAGGAGTACCTTGAAGAGATAGCTCATTAAAGTTGCTTTAATATGATGCTGCATATAGAGAGCAGGGAGTACCAGCCATCAGCCCAAGGGCATTTTCTAGCCCAAAATGTTTGACTCAGCTTGCTTCTGCTGCTTTTCCATGTTCTTCCAGATAAGTCTCAGGGGCAGGCTGGCAAGGCAACTTTCAGCTTTCCCCGTGTACCTGTGGCTCCTCTTGACAATATGATGTATGAATTTATATTCTTGTGAGTAGGAGTCTTCACCTGCCAATGGTGTCATACAGAGGTGGATTGTTATTGCTAGCACTATTCACCAGGATGCATCCTAGCCTTTCCCTATGTCATCTAGGCCCTCAGGCAGGAGGATAACTGGGAGGTGGCTGTTGTCAAGTTCTGACAGCAGAGAAGATCTGCTGTATATGAGCAAAAGCTTCAGATGCAAGGATAGTGAAGTTGGATCAGCACACATGCCATTTTAGGATGCACTGAATTTACAGTGCATACAGATTGAATGATCATATTTATGCAGTTTAATGTCTCTTTGTAGCAGAAACCTGGGCTTTGTAGCTGCTACAGCAAGGAGGTAGGGTCCCAGTGGTGCATACTAATAGAGAAGCTATTTTAACAGAATTCTTGGTATGTCTGTTGCAGGGGTGACACTTGCTAAAGTAGAGCATAGAGTGATTACAGTGAAATGTAAAATAAGTAAAAGGACACAGAGTGAAGGTGTATCGTATTTATGCTCTGAAAGATGGTACAGCCTCTTTGGCTGTTGTAACAATCACTGTTGTAAGCTGCAGGCTGTCTTAGTTGGACTTGATACATAAGTATGGCTTCGCACCAAGTATTCTGCATGAATCGTAAGGTAGATAAAGCTCTTCCTGTTTTTTTACTCTTTCTCAACCAACTACCTTTACTGCAGCTGTCTTTTACTTCAGATGTTAGTGCTGTTCACCCACTGGGAGTCTTTATACTCCAGGATTACACAGATTTATACTAAATCAGGTGTTATCTTATATCATGTCTGCATTTGAAATTGCTTTTTAGCAGTAGAAATTACTATCACAGTTATGTGTGAGCTTAGAGGAGGACACCCATAGAGATGATACTTTGTAGAGAATTAATTTCATCATAATTTAGAGGGCTTTCATTTAGATGTCTGCACTAAAACTATTTAGGTTTCTTTTATAGTGAGTGAAGAGAAATGAGCACTTCAAAATCAATTTGCTATTTTAAATGAACAATCTTGAGGATGTTCTATTTCTTTTCTATTTAGTATAAAAAAATCTAGTAGTAGAATTAGTTAGTGAAGGACATACATGTCTCTGAAATGTCTGATTTTTATATCTCTTTCCTGTCCCTAGCAGATCTGCTCTCTTACATTTTATGTTTATGAGAGTCAAGTCACACTGAAAAAAAATGTACTTTTGAATTCTCGACTCTGTGTTGGTATTCCACAGTTAAATTGTTAATTAAACATTGTATGTTACACGTTTATTGACTGTGCTGCTGCATAGTTTTATGTAAACAGCAGTGGT
Source organism: Coracopsis vasa (assembly GCA_026283785.1). NCBI lineage: Eukaryota > Metazoa > Chordata > Aves > Psittaciformes > Psittacidae > Coracopsis > Coracopsis vasa. The sequence continues at coordinate 58,332 of JANHGB010003880.1, read as the reverse complement.
TGTCCAACTTAGTTTACTTTATCTGCATATGTTTGCATCCTATATTTGTATTTTATTAAATATACTTAAATTAGCCAGTTTAAATTTCTCATTGGGCATGAATAAATCATTAACATGGCTTTTCAGACTTTAACTGTGAGTTGCACAAGTGCAGCTACAGAGAAAACTGATTAAGAATGTTGAAGTCAAGAGCTATGTTACCGGTTCTCCTCCTCACATACCCCACCCCCACCCCATTATTTCAGCCAATTTGCTTTCTGGCATTATTTATACTTAAACCTGAACTAATTACCTAAATCAATAAAATTATTTATGAAGTTAAGTACTATTAGCACGCCTATAAAAGGAAAAATCTGGCTATTCTGGAACTGCAAGTTTCTCCGCTTGATATATTCAGTGGCTCATCAAGATCTTGCCCTGCTTGTCAAACTTATTCAAATGCACAATGTCACTGATTAAGCATGAGAAGAACAAGAAGTTCACCTATTTGTCACATGACTGTTTCTGAGAAATTTCAATAGCTATCCAAAGAACAGAAACTCATGGTAATGGTAGAGTTGACTTATTGAGGAAAAATGGCATGACAGATCAGAGCCAGCCTGAACGGCATTGCAAAGCCATACTGACAGCTTTGCTTTTGTTTCAGAAGGTGGAGGAGGTACAGAATGTGACTATTTTAGGTTATATTCTCATTCCATAGGGAGAATGCATAGAGAAGTGACCTATTAATGTGCTGTGTTTGTGAAATGGTAATGCTAACAGTCCTGTAGAAAGGAATAGAGTAGCAAAGTTAATAAAATTGGGAAAAATCAGTCTTTTGGAAATGGCAGACAGAGTCTTTTGGGAAAATCGATTAAGTAATAAAGCTTTCTTTTCATAACTTCTCTAAATATGTCAAAAAAATTGAATATGTTAAAAAAAAAAAGAGTAATGAGATATCCTAGTGCAGGAGAGATATGTATCATATGGAGAGGTACAAGTTGTTTGTTGGTTTGAATTGGGTTTGTTCTGATTTTCTCTGGGTTTTTTTTTTTTTTGGTAGTGGTTTGTTGTTTTTTTTGTTTGATACTTGGTTTTGTTTCTGTTGGTTTTGTTTTAGTTCTTGTTTGCTTCCTCCCTCCCCCACCCAAGGTTGTATTTGAGGGGCAGATATACGGCTAAAGACAATAATAAACAGATAATATAGGAAAGCAAAGTAGTACATAAAATGCCTAATTGACAAGGAAGATTAAAAGATTCTATACATTCCTGGAAAATTGGAAGAAACAAAAGAAAGTATGCATTGCTCTTCAAACTGGAAGAGTGAATAACATTAAAGACAGAATTTTTGGCAGAATGGAATTAGATTTCTGATGCATTAATTTTTAACATGGGCAGAAATGAGTAAGTTTAAGAGTCTTTAAAGAAAGAATAAGTTTAAGAGTCTTTCATTAACTTGGATGTTTTAAATTGCAGATTCTAAAGTATTTTTTCTCTCAAGGGCTTAAAAAAAGTGAAAGGCACTTTTTGAATCATTAATTACTTTTGATAAGTGATGTAGGACAGATTAGATCCTAGGGGCCTGAAGAAGAGTAAACACTATGTAGAAAATATAGTTTAAGGGTGATGAAAAAATGAGCACAATAAGCAGTACTAAGGAAGAAAAAATTCTAAATTAATTATGAATCAATTTATAGTACCTGGAGGATAATTAAATATAAGAATGTAACCAGATAAATTTGACAAGAACAAATTGCATCAAACAAATCTGTTTACTTTCTTCAGTGGAAAATCATCATCTGGATGGTGAATAAAGGAAGGGAGAGCAGCCTGAGATATATTAGTAAGAATGCTGATGTCATCTTACTTGATGAGCTCTTCTAGCCCCACCTTACTGTGTTTTTTCTTATTCAGAGCTCTAAATGTTATTCTTCCCTTCAGGATAAGCTGTGTTAGTTAAAACTGCTCACAGAACTTTTGTAATTAGAAGAGCATGCTCAATATTTCAGAATGGCAGAATGACTTGTGTGGGATGACTGCAGGTATATTGCCATTGCAGTCAACATTTATGCAGGAAAGTAACTCATGTTATAAGAGACTCCATGGACATTTGATAAGAAGTTAACAACCAACTATTTAATTTTACATAAATATTAAAGACAGATAAATATCAATGGAATAGACAATGGAAGGAATATTTATTAGATTTTGAATTTACCTTTTCCCTCCATTATTATTCGCATTCAAAGGACTAGCATGAAAACTGGGTAATTTTTTTTTAGTCTGTTGAGTATTTCCACCTGAATTTAGGGCAGGTAACTAGACAGAAAGTAGTAGAACTTGAGTTTATTAAACAGTGTTACTACTATGTTTTACATAATTTGTTTTGGATTTACATTTCTGCTATAGCAGTCTTTAAACAAAATGAAAATTTCAGGGGCATTAACTTATTGTACTAGTCAGCTACAAATAAATCTTGAGATGTTGGGCTATACGCATTAATCTTTTCCTTTTTTTTTTTCCTTTGATATCAAAACAAATAAAGCATTTTTGTGAAGATTTTGGTGATATTTCTGAGAGCTACCAGTTTAAAAAAGTCTAGGGAAATAAAAGACAATTACACAGGGAATAAAAAAGTGTACATAAGTACATAATAAAACTTCAAACACATCTACAATACCAGAAATAAATTGAAGAGCTGCCTTTTCTGTCAATCTGGTGATTTTATACCGGAGTTATTTTTCTAGGCAACAATTGCAAATGCTAAGTATTTCTCTTACAGGAAGAAGCTGCAATGTATTGGGCAGCTTTCATACTAATGATACAGGCTGTGACTGCTTGCATATTTGGATTTTATATTACTTTACCATCTAGGCTTCTAAATAATGTTTTTGTTTCTGCAGAGATAGAGAATAATAAAACTCTTTTTAGAAGGTGATTTCTTCTTAACCAGTATTTTTCCGAATGCTCTTTCCAAATGAATTCAGTTGATACCATTTCACCTTGAGACTGCCAAATTCACCAGGAAATGTCCGCATCTTAGGGTCAGTTGTAATCATCAATAAGAACTCAGTGCAGTTCATTTATCTTCTACTTCCCTTCGACTCACCAGCTTCAGGAGAAAATAAAGTAAAAATAAAGAAGAAAAACATTCTCTCTTTTGCAATCTTCAGAAGCAGTATCCTCTCCAAATTATCCCAGGAGCCTACGATTTGGGCCATCAGTCAAGTGGCACTTCAATGACAACATGTCTTTTGGGAACACTTTATTGCAAATGGGATTAAGGACACTTTCCTCTTTAAAACTGTATACTTAGTGAGCCAGAGTATATACTGCAGTTTCAGAAAAGTCTGAAGAACCCATGTATGCAGTCCTGTGGCTGCAACTTTCTCACCAGTGGGTTGGTGTAAAGAATTTACTAATGTAACCACACTTCTGTGTAAAATGGCTAATGGAAGACATTTTTCAATTGTGTCGTAAATGTTGTCTTCAGAAATGTCAGGCTTTGTGTTATTACAGAAAGGGAGAGAACTCAGTGGGATTTAAAACTTACTTTTACTAAATGTTGTGAGGGAGTGGATCCCATCTAGCAACTTTTCTCTGTGCTATGCAGCATCCTCCTCTCTCAGTGCCTCAACAGATTGTCAAGGTGTTGTCAAATGAACATAGAGTTGTGGGATTCTTATCCTTGAGCAATGCATGTGTAAGGAAGTTTCTTCTACAGAGTTGTTGCATTTTCAAAGGTATAAATACCTTTGGAAGTTAAGGATTTTGTTTCTTTTCTTTTTTTCTTCCTTTTTTTTTTTTTTTACAATATTTATTAGGTGATTCTTGTCATAAAAACTTCATAAAAAAACAGATGGGTTTTAGCCTTGAGATATGCAAGATGCACCACATTCTCAGTCTCTCTGTTCTGGGAAGTCATATTGTTACTATTCTTATTCAAGTGGAACATTGACTACTAATCTGTTTCATCTCTTTAGTGATTTTTTTGTTTTTTATTGAACTCATCTCATAGAAGTAGTTTAGGAAGATGAATTCTTGTTTCCCAAACTCAATTATAAGATCTCAGTACTTTGAAATTTTCTTTCACTTTGCATAATTCTGTTACTGTTGCCTCTATGTCCTTTCCAGACTTCATTTCTCTATAAATACAGAATTTATCAGTATAAATACTCAGCCCTGTAAAATCTTTTTCATCTATAGCTGTTCTTCATATTTCCCTATGGTACCATCTTTACACTTTTAATTTTCTTTTATTTTTTATTGGTTCCCAGTTTCTGGTGTTTGGGTCTTGGTTCTAGCCCCTGTCCTGGGTTCAGCAGTAGCAGTCATTTTTCTCCTTCTTAGTATCTGGTGCAGTGCTGTGGTTTCAAATTTCAGCCTCAGAACAACGCTGATAACATTGATGCAATGATGTTTTTAGTTGTTGCTCAGTAATGTTTACTCTGACCAAGGACTTTCTGAGTTTCATGCTCTTCCAGGGAGGAGGGGAAGCCGTGAGGAAGCAGAAACAGGAGACCTGACCCAAACTAGCCAAAGAGGTATTCCATACCACAGCACATCATGCACAGTATAAAAAACTGTGGGCAGTTACCCAGAAGGGGGAGATCACTGTTTGGTTGGGCTGGGTATCGGTCAGCAGGTGGTGAGTGGTTGTATTATCTTCCCTTGTTATTTCCCTTATCATTATTATTATTGGTGGTAGCACTAGTGGGTTTGTGTTATACCTCAGTTACTGGACTGCTCTTATCTCAACCCGTGGGAGTTACATTCTTTCCATTCTCCTCCCCATCCCTCCGGGAGCAGGCGGGAGTAAGCGGGGCAGTGAGAGAGCGGCTGCATGGTTCTGATTTGCGGCTGGGCTTAAACCACGACAACCCCAAAACCAGCTAGTGACTCAGCCAATGCACATGAGAGAATTAATTTCGATTCTGAAGCTGTAGTGTAATTAGCCTTTTGAGGAATATATGTTCATGGCATTTTTCAGGAGGCTACTCTGATTCCCAGGTGTTCTCACAGCATTTTGTGATGAAAGTTTTCTTTAGTCCCGTCACCACCTTCCGCTGTAATGGTAATTATGTAGCAATTGAGGAGTTTATGTAAATGCAGGCTCAAAAAGACACCTCCCCCTCCTACACTTCTCCAACTTCGAGAAAGAATTGGTATTATTTGCAACCCATTTTCTGAGAAATTGCCTGAGAACTGAGCAATTGCAACTGGAGGCGCAAAGGTATCTGTGGTGAAACAGTCACTTTCAGAACCTTACCACCAGGCATTCACTGAGCACCTTTTCATCATTTAACAGAGGTTTTGCCTAAAGTGAAATGCAGAGGAGTTTATTACTGAATAGATTTGTCATTAGATAGGTTGACAATTAGTTCAGACCACTTACTATAAAGCTTTTAAATATATTGCTTTCAGACCTTTGCTTGGAGACGTTTTCAACCTGTCTTTCAGTTTTATGCGAATTTTTTAAATCAACCACAGAAACTGATGGGGGGGGGAGGGGTGGACACACGACAAATCATACCCCCAAAAACCCAAACCCAAAGCCTACAAAATTTTGCACAGAGGAATGATAACTACCTTGTAAGCAACTGTTTGAGGGAGCTCTTCATTGAAGGGTAAGAGCTGTACCAGAAGTTATTGGCAGTAACTGACTTCTACAGAAACTTTATGAATGCCTCAGAAGTCTCTTTAAATTCTCTAGATTTTCATATTTGAGAGTTTCTTGTTCCTTCTGGTGCTGCCACAACCAAGCACTCTCCATTCCTAGAAACTTCAACATTTCTATTTCAAACCTTTCTGCAGAATCAGATGAAATTGTCTGTTTCCCATGTATTTGGCTGAAGCACTGAGCAGCAAAAACTTGGTAAGGACAGCTTAGCAAAAGTAGAATAGAAACTGCCAGGACAGACTAGTGTTCTCTGAATTTATTAATTCAACAACCATAAAAGATGCTGCAGACAGTCCTCTAGATATTGGATGTATGATGCCCTAAGAGACTAAAAGCTTGCTTTGCTGTACTTTTGGCAGTGTTCTTCCATCACCAGAGAGCATGTGGAGAGTAATACATGCAATCCCACCCTGTGGGAGCAGAGAGCTACCAAGTGCTGGCACAAAACCAGGAAGCAGCTGCTGACAGCTGTCTTTTTCTCTCTGTGAAAGAGGAATACCATGTGTACCAGGGAATAGAAATCAGCCTAAAAGTAGTTCAAATGCTGGAAGGTGTCAGCACATCTAGCATTAGGACTTCCTTTCTCCTGCTATTGGCTTAAGACTCACTTTCTAGGAAAGCAGGAAGAGAGCTCCATAAATGAGAAATAAACCTCTAGCTGTCAGCTCGTCTGTGTTGCAGGAGTTAATGGCAATGCAGATCTCAGGTGCAGACTTCTTCTTGAAAAACACTGTTGCTTTTGTGCCTCATGCTCCAGTACTCATTCTCCTCCTCATAAAGGCCAGTGTAGAGAAGGTTAAAAATGGTAGTAATAAAATTAATTGATTTAAGAAACCCCATGAAAGATCAGAACAGCAAAGTGTCAGTAAAACAGAGATACCTAAACAAGGAAGGCTGTGGGTACAAGTCATAAAAGAAGGAAAAGGCAAATGTAATGGCAAAGCCAGAAAAGATAGGAAGACTGATATTATTAAAAAAACAAAACAAAAACAAAAGACAAACAAAACAAAACAAAAACAAAACAAAAAAATAAAACCCAAACCCCCAAGTGGGTAGTGTAGGAATTAATCAATGGAAGCATTATAAAGTATAATGCAAAGGTATTTGTAACAATGAGGAATAACAGCCTAGAACAGCTAAAGCTGCACAGCAAAACATAGATACTTCTCAGGCTCTGGAAGCATTGTAGCCACATCAGCATGTGCCTGGGTTAATTAACACAAGTGTGGCATGGTACTGAGGTGGCTCCAATGCTTCCAGGCCTGGAGCTGGCTCACTGACAGACAATGTGTTTGCACAGTGCTTTGAGTTGCATCTGACGGAGCAGAGGCCAAGGTTGCCCAACCCAATCTAATACAAATATAAACAATAAGACCTGGAAATTGCCTTTCTGCAGAGTTTTGGGTGGTATGGAGGAGGAAAAACAGGAATAGGAAGAAAAAGGAAGAAAGAGAAAAATATCTAGGTGGGGCTGGGTCCCTGGAGTAAGAAGCAACCAAAGAACATGGTGCCTCCCACACAGTAACTGCAACTGGCATCTTCCTGTCTTTTTTCCAGTTCATGCTAATCTTTTGAAGCTGCTGACTTGTGAAAGGCTTTGCAGTAAATGTAAAATGCAGTACAAAGGGGATGGTGACTATTTAGCCTGGAAGAGCTCACAGTGGCACTCCTCTTCCTTCTGCGTGATATTAACAGCTTTTCCTATTTTCAAGTTGAATATTGCTCTCATTGCTGTTAGAAAGAACTATGGGTATGGTGTTTGATATTTTTTGAATCCTTTTACTATTGAGAGTTACTAGGGCCTACTTGCTCAGTCTTTTAGAGAGTGGTGTACAGACAAAGACAGAGTGTTTGTTCAAGTTCAGAGCAGAAGTCTGCCATAGAAAAGATTTCATTCCAAACACCCATGGTCTTAGTCTGCTTTCATTTCAGCGAGCAGTCCTCCTCTCAGCAGTTCCCAACCTAGTAATAAAAAATCCCAGATAACACCTGATTTTGTGCCACAAACTTGATATCCTGCAGAGCACAGCTATTCTGTGACATTCTCCTGCACCGGGATGAATGCTATGGAGGAATGAAGTATGGTCCAAGGTAATGCCACAGAGAATTGAAATTCATGTGGCAGACCAAACTAAGTTAGCAACATAGTTTTGGTGCTGAATTAAATATTATAGTGAGTGAAACTGCTGGACTGTCAACGTTTTTTAATATTTAACCCAGAAAGCTTTCTTTTTAACATTTCTTCAGTTAATCTTAGAGAAATAAAAGACAAAATTAAATGTTGGCCTGCTACAGAAATTTAGGTAATAGCTTGATTCAGTGTTCCTTTCAGTCCTGTTGTGAACATCTTAGCTTCTGAGCTGCAATTAAAAAATATTTTTTTCCCCTGAAGCCTCAATCTGGGTGTGCTGATAAAAGCTGAGATTTCTATCTTTTGTTTTTACTATGATTTTTATTTTTCACTTTTAATTCATAGGTAGTTTATTTTCCAATGACAGCTATCTCCAGAAGTTTCCATAAATCACTGCAAGGAGTCCTTTTTAAAAAATGATCAGAGTCTCAATATTGTATGTGAAATATGCAGAATTATCATTGTAATAATCCAATGGCTGATTAAAAGTAAATAGGATTTAGTCTGTAAAAGTGGAGACAATGAAGTAAAATGTTCATGAGCAAAATGGAAAACCTCTTTATTTTAAGATGAAGAGTTATTAGAAAATGTCAATTACAATACATATGTACATATATATGGCATTTTAGAGAATGCTGGTTTGGTTACAGAATCAAATAGACAAAACTTAAGGCATACTAAATATACAGCTGTAATCTTTGTGTTGTTTTTTAATCCATCCCCTGTATACTGAAGGATGTGGGGATGCAGAGGAAATTGTATGTGATTTTGTATCTGAAGATTACATGTCAGTGTGTAAAATATCTGGGGAAGCATAAGGAATTCTGAAAAGAATGTGAATATGTTTTAAGCCCAATTCTGCAGTATTTGTCTGAAGTCATAAGAGCTTATCATGAGACCAATTTCAACTAAATCTGTTCTTTTATTGGTTCTGAATTTTGTGAGACAGAGTAACAAACAATTACAGCCAAGAAAAATAATATAGAAAGTCTTTTCAGTGGGAGATTTAATGTGTTTTCTCTAGTGTTTACATCAGTGTTCTTAGCATTAATCTGACCCTGACTTCTAGGTTTGTCCCATCGTTTCACTTTAGAGAACGGTGTCTTATCTATAATGTCGAAAACAACTGTCTACAGCAATATGTGTATGGGGTACTGCTGTAATAGCTTTTACTTGATAGGGTTAGAAGCATTTCAGTTGTTTAGTCTCCTTGTATATAAAATATTTTTTTTTCCTCTTCAGCTTTTGTCATATTTACAAAGCAAAAATGTGAGAAAGAAAGTAATTTGAATCAATGTCATCCTCGCGCATTTGGTTCCTTATACCTTTATTCTCATTATGAGGCGTATAGTCAGAGGATCTATAATTTGACAAATGTAATGTAAAATTACTTCTTGGAAATAACATCCTGAATGTAATCCTTGTAACATTTTACCTGCACACAGATGCCATCTACATTTTTATTATATAAGTATGCAAATTAACTTAATTTCAAACAATATCCTTAAAAAAACCATTGCTGAAGAGGTCTATACCCATGTGTCCGAAAAATCAAATTCAGCTTTCCTCTTTCAACCTTGAAAAACTGCATTAAATACATTGGAGATGTAAAAAATCTACAACAAAGCAAATGAAGGCAGAGTTTGTCCCACAGAATATTGGACAGGAAGAAAGAAAACTTTTCAAGCACTGCAAGAAGAATGGCGAACACTAGGCTTGAAGGCAGTTTGTAATGCCCTTAAGTTTGCATTACAGAAGAGGGAGTTATCAACTAGAGGGCAATTAACATATTTTTTCTTAATGAGGAGCAGTTGAAACAAAGAATTTCCACCTAAACCAGGTAGAATTTAAAGATTTAAACTGTGCTCTGAAAGGCCCACTGCCTAACTGAGAGATTACTTCAAACTCACAGTGTTTTCCTGGGAAGTTCCTCCCTCTGATCCTGCTGTACACATGCAGAAATGTTCTGGTTTGAGGATCACTTAGGCTATGTCTCTCAAAATTGCCTGAGATCTGGCCTGAATAGAAGACTTAGAGCTGATATAACACATAAGTTACTGCAAAAAAAAAAAAGAAAAAACAAAAAGCTTTTTGTGACACTTGATACTAACTGCTTTTTAGGTCACTTTCCTAGGAAGTGAGAGCCTTACTTGTGTGTCTTCCTCTGCTTTTGGAGGTTTGGATCCAATATTTAAGATCTCAAGACATTGAGAAATCTTTCTATCTTGCCCATTTTTGCAAAGGAACTTTTCTGTTCTGATTTATTGTGTATCTGTGTCTTACTGAGAAGAGAAATCCTTGTTTATTACTGACTTTGCTCCATGTGCCCAGAAGGCTTGGGGTAAAAAAATAAATTAAAAATAGCTTGTCTATATGTCTTACTTAGAACAGTGATGATGCATCAGTTCTTGAGCTATAGAAGAGATGCAGAAAAGATTTGTCTAATTTGTTTTCTTTACAAATCTGCTTATCTGCTGTCTCAATATAGTTTATAGTGTTCTTAAACTGCAGTTTGTGGCACGTTGATCATCTATGATTGATATAAATGTCTGTCCATCTATCTGTCTATCTACCTATATGAAGTAACAGTACCATGACAGTGTTTCCAATTAAATGGTAATGATACCAAAGAGTCTCAATGATTGTCTGGGATCTTAAAAATTTTGAAATATGTCTATAGGATTTCATAGATTAAAGAATTTCAGATGGCCTCATGAATTTGATGCTTAAGCCTATGGGAAATTAATGTTGGCCATCCTACCGGACAGAGAAAGGCATCCCAATGGAACTGATAGTGAAGGATTGTGTCCTTTGAGTGTCTATCAGTCTGTGTTCTTGCTCACACGCTGCCTTCTGGCTGTCTTCCAAATATAGCATATTACTGGCATGCTCCACTGCATTGAGTATTTTCCCAGTCTTCTCCATCCCTAAACATTTATTTTTTTCCTGAACTCTCATTTTTTTGACTTTTCCTACCCTTCATATGCTCCTAAATGCCCTTCCTTCATGGACTGCTGACTAATCTCCCCCACTGGTGCACCTAGCTCATGACTAAAGTGCGTGCTGTAACTTTCCTCAACTATTGCTCGACTCAATCTGGCTTTTTTGTGCTCTCAAGACACATGTAGAAGGTAGAATTCCTTCTCTCTTCCAACAGGAAAAACATTCCCTCCTGCCACAAATGCATGAAAGGGAAAGGAAAGGGAAATGATTAATGAGTTACATGTGCAAGTACTCAGCAAGAATCTACAGTAGGGAATCAATAATATGCCTGCAGCATCTATAGTATCCCTGATCCAGGCACACAAATAGAAAGAGATAGACAGTCCAGTCTTGGTGATGTCCATCATGTTGGATCTATACGTGTAGCCAAGTAGGGGTTTTGGCGCCAATGGTGACTGACAGTCTGTTTACCTACAGTTATAAATTTAAGGCTCAGTTTGTGAACCTTTTATGTGCTGCTAAAAATTTGATAATTTAATAGGATTCAATAAAAGATAGAAAGGTGCAGTTATTTTGCTGATCCACTCTGCCAGCCAGACTGATTATAGTACACTGGATCCGCACCAGGAGTGTAAAAATGACTGAGTTTCTCTCTGGCAAAGATGATTCCATATGTTTTACAGACAGTAAAATTCAGGGAGAAGATTATGTCAAGATTTATGCCTGCTGTTATTTAAGTTAATGAGGGAAATCTATCTAGGGAGAATGTATGCATGAGACCCAGTTGAATTAACAGTTTTAAGAGCGGGATGAAAGCCTAGCAGGTTGCATATGTTTCTAGACTTTTTCTTCTACTGCTTGCAGTCAAAAGCAAAGTGACATTTCCTTTTTGTCAGCCTAATCATAATTTTACTGAAGAAAAGAGGATTTTGGAGGTTATGGCATTATGAAGAATTCCTTTTGCTTTAAGATTTTAAAGGTTAAGAGCCTAGTTGCTACAAGTGGGAATGCGAAAGTCAGCTGCAGATGTCAATTTACTGGGAAAAATCTGATTAAAAATGGAGCTACAAAGTCAGTGTGCTTTTATAATGATAGTAAATTAATTATATTAGTGCAGCCCATTGCACATTCCATTTATACATCAAAACCTTGGCAGGTGGAAGAGTTCTTAATCTGATGTTTAATATTTTTATTACTTATTTATTTTTTGGTATCAGTTTACATTCAACAGTGCATCTGTTCTGGGGCTCTGTACAGATGCTTGCCTGCTGTCTCTCTGCCAAACTGGAAGTGGTCCCACCACAACAGTGAAACACTGGGAGAGAAAATAATCAGGAAAAACTTCTGTTCTCCCAATCATGGGCAGGTACAAAGGCAATCACTGAGCTAGCCTGAGGTCTTGTCAAATGCAAAATAACATCAAATATCTTGGGAGGAAGGAGAGGAATTAAATTTTGATCATTTACTATATTTAAGCAACACACGCTTTCTTATCTGAAATCGCAAGGGCTATAAATAAATATCATTTGAGTGAGTAAACGTCTGTGACAATTTCAGAATAACAGAATCTACCAGAAATATAATAGTAATGGAAGTACAGAGTTGCATGCAGGTATCGTGTCAAAAAGTCCCATGTTAAACTTTGTGTGGTAACTGATTGAGTTAGTAAAGATATAGCACTGAAAGCTACAACGAAAATCAGGAGTCCTCTGTATTGGACACTTGTGTTTCTGTCTTTAGAAGTTGCACTGGTTACCAGTTATATCAATAGTGAGGCTGACAGCATATCTCTTTATAAGTTTGGAGACATCTATGGTAACACATTTATTATTCCAGAGTATTGTTGATATAAACCAATGAGATAGACAAAAGAAGTAGTAATATTCTCATTCAATGGGTAGAGAAGAAGGATATGCATATTGTCCAGCTGTGGGCGTTTCAGTGTAGTCTCCCTAGCCTACCTTAGGCTCTCTTCAGTTAAAGGAGAAGGAAAGGGATATGTTCTCAATCATCATCAGAAACAGTTTATTTCTGTGCAGGTTCAGCAAATGGATTAAGTGGATTTCATAAATTGTATGTCAGACACAAGGCTAATTACTAAAATTAGAGTTTTTTGGTAAAAGTGAATGCATTCTGTCTAAGAGCTTCCAACTGAGAAAAGTAGGTTTCTTTATTCAAGAATCTATTGCTTTTTCTCCTGAAGTTGTTAAAAAAATAACCCAAATCCAAATAAACCCCAGACAAGCCAGCATCATTGAAATGATGCATATTTCTGAAAATGTAGAGATGACAACACTAATTTTTGTCTGAATATGTTGAATAGAAATGTTAGGTTTTGAGTGAGGTCATAAAGGTCACTAGATTGCTCTTGGTTTTAAGATGCTTATATTAAATGATAAAAAAAAAAAGAAATGCTCCAGCATTTCCAAAACATTTCTGAAAACTTTTCAGCTGCCTTCAGGAACATGGTTTAGGTAAATTTTTATTCAAGCTGAATTTTAAAATTTTGGAATTTTACTGTGATAAGACTTAAAAAAATAAACTTTATCTTGTTGATTTGCTCTATTCTCATGTTCTGATCTTTTCTGCTAATGCTACCTTCACTAACTTTCCATTTAATTAGAAAAGTAAACTTCTCAACAAATTGGTAGTATGTCTGTATTCTGTGCCCCATTTAAAGCTAGTATTACATAAAATTCTGCTCCCTTTGGTCAAACAGGTGATTGATTCTTGCTGTCACAAGTGTATATATTTCAAGATAAACTGATAATATTAGCTTGAAGAAGGGAGGGGGAGACCTAGGATCACTGGAATAAATATGGGAAGATAAAGAAAAGGAAGAGGAGAAAGAGGAGCTGAGAAGAAGCAGCTGTAAAAGAAGCAGAGGGAAAGAAAACCTTGAAAAGTTGGTCAGAAAATGACTGTCTTGAGAGAAATAGAAACTTGCAGGTGCTGAGGACAGGAAAGATGTAAAAAAACCCTCAGAGTGAAGTGCTTTCTTATAGTGATACTACGTGTACACTGACTTACTGAAGGCTTCTCTAGTAACAGTAAGATTAGGGAATAAAGCTCATTTCCTTCAGCTGCTGGTTAAGGGAGTGTGTATGCAGCAGAAGAAGGGTCAGGCTGCTCAGGCCTTCCCTTCTCAGCATCCTTGATGGTTCTGGCAGGTAGGCAGGTAGCTGCATTTCCTTACTTTTCCTGCCATGATCCCATTCCATTGTTTACTACTTTTTTTTTTCCATATGTTTTCTATTTTATGTCTCTTTACACTTTTTTAAAATTAATGTTTTACTTTTCAGTCATCTGGTGTCATGGTTTAAACCCAGTCAGCCATAAATCAGAACCACGCATTCTCTCTCTCTCACTCCCCCCTTTCTTTCCCTCCCCCTGCTCCCGGAGGGATGGAGAGGAGAATTGAAAGAATGTAACTCCCACGAGTTGAGATAAGAGCAGTCCAGTAACTAAGGTATAACACAAATCACTACTGCCACCAGCAATAATAATAATGATAAAGGAAATAACAAGGGAAGAGAATACAACAGCTCACCACCCCATTGACTGACACCCCAGTCCGACCCCCCGGCAGTGCACAAGCCCTTCCTGGTAACTCCCAGTTCAAATCCTGGGCATAACGTGCTGTGGTGTGGAATACCTCTTTGGCTAGTTTGGGTCAGATGTCCTGTCTCTGCTTCCTCCCGGCTTCCCCTCCTCCCTGGCGGAGCATGAGGCTCAGAAAGTCCTTGGTCAGACTAAACATTACTAAGCCACAACTGAATACATCGGTGTTATCAGTGCTGTTCCCAGGCCAAAAGTCAAAAAACACAGCACTGCACCAGCTACTATGAAGGAGAAAAAATGACTGCTACTCCTGAACCCAGGACGTCTGGCTTGTTTGCTTTCTTCTCTGCAGTTTGATTTCCCTTTTCCATCCAACAGAAAACTGTTAGTTGGGGTAGAGGCACCTGCTGATCAATGTTTTTTTCTGTAGTTTGACTTAGAGTAATGACCACAGGCCAGGGCAGTACTAACACTTCTGTGCAGAAGTGTGATCCCACTTGGGATGGCAACAGTGTTGTGTATAGTACCTAATCTGTGAGAGAAGGAGGTGGGTCTGAGTTGTTTTTTCTCATTTTTCTTGAATATGCCAATCCTTTGTGCTTTTTGCCACTTCAGTTGTATACTGCATGTCCTTCAGGACTTCCAAGTTGAGAAACGTTTCAGGTTTCCCTACAACTGTCCCTGAGGGAGCTAAATAATTTGCCTCTTAAAACCTGTAACTGAAGATTGATCTACATATCCAGGTGACCATTTATTCTGCAGATCTCTGAATATGAATAATATATTGAAAGCTTTAAAGATTAGGGGTGGCCTTTCTTGGTATAGTTCTGCTCAACATTATTTCCAGCTTGCATAATGAAAGAGAAAATGCTATCCTAAGGATTTTTATGACTAGTGTGTTGTAGCTCAGTATATACATATGTAGCTCTTCTCTCCTTGAGGAGGGTTACCTAGGCAGTCAAGAAGACCAGCTGCTAGTGAAAACTTAGTTTCCCACAGTTGTTTTTCAGAAAGGAACACTTTCTGTACAGTTGAGAGAGCTTTTAGAACTGTGACTAGAAAACCTGATTCTACTTTAAAAATTTGGCATCTGTAATTTTAAAGGTTGTGACATGACAGGTTGCTGACTGCCACAAACCAAAACATTTATGTTTTAAGTTTTTCAATCACAGATGAAGTTCAGGACAAGAGATAAAAAGAAAAATTGAACTAAATTGGGCAGAACCAAGGAGAATGAAGAGCAGGATAGCAGAGTCTCATGGCCCTAGGCAATATGTAGTTTATGAATGGTGACAGGTGAAGTTTTATTCCTATTCTGAATTCAGTGTATGTGTTAAATAAATTAGTAACTTCATCAATATCCTCTTGACTTAATTTACTTTGTAGAGCAAGAGCACTCCTGATTCTTTCTTTTTAGCTCTGTTTGCACAGCGCTCTGACAGGGAATCACTTGCTGGCAGAGTGGCAGAGAGGAGACATGCAGGGGAGCTCCAGGGACTCCAGGGACTCCAGAAAAATGTTGACCTCTGGACAACAATTAGAGGACATTCAACATATGTTTTTTACTGTTTTAGTGTTTCTGCTTCTTAACTGGAAAGTTTGATCTATAACTGAAATAATGGTAAATCATTTCCCTCTGATCTTAGCTGCTGCTTTTTTGCCTTATTGAGGCCTGGTAGTGAAATTTCTGATGCACTGTTTTTACGGTGCAATGGAAAATGTGAGCTTTAACCTGGGTTTGATTACTCATTCAAAAAGGTTAAAAGAAGCAATTTTAACTCAGTATCTGTGAGCACTCTGTTTTCATCTATCATATAGAAAGAAAATAAACAAAAATATCTTCTTTTTTTGCAGGGCTCTGAGCCCTGAGAATTCTCTAACAAATTTTTTGTGAGTACCCAGGTGCGTCAAGATGCAAGAACAGAAAATACGGCTTACTTAGGTGCATTGCAAAACAAATGGCATGTCTAAAGGGAACCACAACCAATTATGCTTTGGTGCTGTGGTAACCTTCTGTAGTTCTTTCTGTAAAGAATCCTCAATATAATAAATAGAAGTTTCAGGATAAACAATATTCATTAAAACAAAACAAATCTTAATCAGATCATAAAATCATAGAATCGTAAGATGGTTTGGGTCGGAAGGAACCTGAAAGTTCTAACCCCCTGCCACGGGCAGGGACACCTTCCACTAAACCACGTTGTTCTAAGCTCCGTCCAACCTGGCCTTGAACACTGACAGGGATGGGGCATCCACAGCTTCTCTGGGCAACCTGTGCCAGTGTCTCACAAGCCATACAGTAAATAAATTCTTCCTAAAAGGTAATCTAAATCTAACCTATTTCAGATTAAAACCATTCGCCCTTGTCCTGTTACTACATGTCCTTGCAAAAAATCCCTCTCCAGATTTCTTTCAGGCTCCATTTAGGCACTAGAAGGCTGCTATGGATAGGTAGGATAAACTGATAAAAATTTTGCTGGTAGGAAGAGAATCACAAGCACTTTGGATTAACATAATTTTTTGACTAATATAATATTTGAAATTTCCTGAAAAAACCCTAGGAAGGAGCTTTTCTGATAATGGTCCTTATTCACTAGAAAAATAATTGTTTGAGATTGTAATGAAATAGCATGCTATAAATGTGGATAATCATAACTACCTTACTGAAAGGAAAAAAAAATAAAGAAAAACAAAACCTATAGCAGAAACAGAAAAACATTTTTTTAAGGAAGCAAAACCCCCCAGGATCTCTTATCTTAAGTATGATTGTAATAAAATAGTCCAGGGTCACTGGATGTGAGTGTACAGAAGAGGTAAACCAGTCTAGCGAAGGCACTAATAAGTGGAAGAAATGTTTGTTTTAATGAATAGTTTTATATGACATCTATGTGAAATTGACAATATTTAATACAGAAAAGGCACAGATGAAGGGTGAAGTGCTCAGTAATAGGTCTGATATAACAAGTCTTACTAAAATTAAAATGACAGAATGATTTGTCAGCTGCCTCCCCAACAATCTTCTGTTTGTAGTATGAATTAGAGCATCAATGGAACAGAAAAGTACCAAAGTTACTCTTTATCTTTCTAAAGACATGGTTCAGCAAGTAGCAGTTTCTTGGAATAAAGACTAGAAATTTGACCTAAGCAAAAGTAACAGTAGTTCCGAGTAGTCAATTGTATAAAAATGAGGCAAATAACAAATATTACATCAGCAGGGGCAGCACTTTGAAAAACTAACCAATTTTCATCCAACTTGTGTTTATGCAGAGTATGTAGAAAGAAAGGAGTGGACTGTCTACTGTAAAGTATGTGTGTAAGGTTGCACAGTGGCCCATGAGGATATCTCCTCAAGCCCCAGAGACTCTGCAGTACTTACACTGGTCTCTTCCCATTGTGACAGTACTAAAACCTTTCTTTAGGCTTCTTGTGAATTATGTCACACGCTGCCTCCACATGTTCTTCCCTTCCTATCAAGTTGTCTCCTCCTGTTACTGTAGAGCTATTTTTTTCCTGAATATATTTTTTTGGACTCTAGCTGCAGTTGTCTAAGGCATTTTCGTCTCCCAGATGCCCATCTACTCCTGTTAAAATGCCTGTTTGTTTTAGATGTGCTGGTACTGGGATTTCCAGTGTGAGCATGACTATAACCCTGATGATGTGTTACAGAACACTTTTGATTTTGTAGGATTCACCTTCTGTTGAGAAATTTAGCAAGGCATTTCCTACCTTCTCCTCATTTTGTATTAGAGCTGCTTACCACCTTGCATCAAATCCATTCAAACGGTCTGCTGCAGTTCAAATTGAAAAATGAAGGCTTCAGTCGACTCTATTGAGTATTTTTTTACAGTGTTAAACTCTACTGAATAAAGCCTGGTTCAAACCATCTCTTGTCCTTTAATTTCCAGCTTGATTATTGGTCCTCAGATGTTGCTTTAGTTTCTGAGTGGCTGAATAGCCTGAGCAGCTGCAAGTGTGTTTCTGCTTTGTACAGTAGTGGAAAGATTAGGTCTGAGGACAGAAAGTTGATAGAAATAACATCCTACATTGCTGTAACAAAACCTGACTGTCAGCTAGTGTCCTGGCATTAGATAATACTTGTGCTTTTTGGAAGTTACATCATAAATTTATTCATTACTTGAATTAAGAATGAAAAGCTAAATCAAAGTTGAATGAGCTACGCTGTTTGGCAAACACAAGAGATGTTGGTAGGAGGAATCACAGAATGATTCAAGTATCCTTTGTTTCCTGACGTTATTTCTTTCAGTGATGAAAATGATCCATTAGATCCATAACAGATTCAACAAGATCCTGTCATCCTTTATGCATTTCCTCAGGAATTTTGGCTCTGCTGCTGCTTTATCATAGATATCAATGAAACATTAGATATAGCATCACAACCTGGTGTGGTCTGCTAGGGCTCCCCTGCAGGCTTCCCTTTCCCAAGGTTTTTTAGAGGAACATCATTATACAAATGGTGTCTAGCAGTTTTTCTCTGTCACTGGTTTCTGCTGCTTGCAAAATTGGTAGCTGTCTTTACAGAACCTCTCCAGCCTATTACAGCTTCGCCAGTCAGCTTGAGCTTTGCATTTCTGTTTCTAATCCTGACATCACTGAGCAGTAGTATCTTAGTGTTTTGGTTCGTATATTCACTTTATCAAGATGATTTCCTGTGCTCTGGGGCTTTCATCTGTCTTTTCTTCTTGGGATCATCCAGCCACATTTTACCTTTCTGTACTATTCTTTTGGTTTCTAACATCTGATGTCTAACTCAGCCTTCTCTTTCATCTGAATTCTACTTTATTGGTCCTTGTCGTATGTCTAAGTATCATCCCTTTTTTTGGTGTTTCAATGATTCCTGAAGTCTCTTTAGCCTAATCCCTTAACTTGCAGCAGGGCAAGGTTTTGGTACCAGGAGATGCTACAGGAGTGTCTTCTTTGGGAAGCTGTCAGAAGCTTCCCCTGTGTGTGATACAGCCAATGCCGACCGGCTCCAAGATGGACTCACCACTGGCCAAGGCCAAGCCCATTAGCAATGGTTCTGCAGAACCTGAAATGTGTTTTTCCTGCATGTACCTAGATATACTGAGTGAAAATGAAATCACAGGTTGCATCAATACATGAGAGGAAATGAGATACCTATTTCGAGACAGTTTTGTGTTCTGACTTTCCTGTTTTCTGACACTTATGTAACAGCAAACCTTGTCTGCCTCAGGACACCATGTGGTGTCTGAATGCAGCATCAGGAGATACAAATGCTGCATGGTTCACAACACTGTCTTTCCCTCCTCCATCCTTTCTTTGGATCTCTCGTGCAACAGCACAAGAGAACTGCAGAACGGGGAACACACGCTCTGCCCTGCATGCAGATTGAAAGCCCAGCCCAGACTCAGCATGATTCATCCCTGGCACTTGAAGTGAAACCTTTATTATTGCTTCGAGCTTAGTAGCTCAGAATCAATCATGCACTATTCTGCCTGCCTTTTTACACAAGCATTTTTTTTGTAACTCTGCAGAACTGTCTTTTCCTGCAGTGCATCATACTCCCACTGTAGCAGCAAGGTCTGCATGCGAGGTTTCCAGTTAGTTGTATATTCCACTGCTGAGTTACCAGAAATCCTGATTCCTCCATGACTTGTACCACAAGAAGTTATTTATACGACGCAGGTTTGAAAAGTAAATATGTCAGTACTGGCACTCACAAGAACATTTCCATTGCAAGTGTTTGAGGTGGCCTTCAATGAAACAGCTTGCTTACTGTTCATAAGCTTTACTAAACTAGTGAAGAACAGCCATCAGATTTAACTTACCATTCTTTATACTCTTCTGATTACTTATTCAGTTACTTCTGTCATCTCCTGTCCTGGAGGAAAGCAGGGATTCACCCAATGAAAAATAATGGATTTTAACAGAAAAGATTCCACTTATCAATGTGGTTTTTTGCCTCCCAGGCAGCTGTGTTATTCCTGTGTTTGAGCAATATAGATGTGAATGAACAGCAAATGATGGATTACTTTCAAATTTTGTATTTTTTTTTTCTTTATCTGCAAGCACATGCCATTGGCTACCCGTTTTATGCTAAACATAAAGCATCAATCATTTAACTAAATACAAGATATCAAACAGAATGTGTAAAGCTAGTGTTATACCTTACGGGGGCACTCATATTTAAACCTGGATTATTTTTATTTAGTTTGTGCTCCCAAGTGTAAGTGTGAAATAATTTGCTGAATACCTATTTAAAATGTAAATTAGTTTAATGATTTTTATATATATGTATATATATACATGCTTTTATATATATGTATATGTATATATGTATATACGTGTATATATGTGTGCATATATATGTATGTGTATATATATGTCTATGTATGTAGGTCATTTTTTCTTTATTAACCACCTACTTTGCAAATAATTAAAAAAAAAAAAGCCAAAAAAGATAAGCCTGGACTAGCTAATGTGGTTTATATGTACCCCCTGAGAGAAATCATAAGTCTTTCTGACCTAACTCTACTTATGACCAGCATAGGCTCTCTTAGCAGAGATCTTCTCGTGTTATATGCAGTTCTGGGATTTTAGATGGGCTGTGTGCTTAATTTTGAGAGGTAGCTGAACCTCAAGGCCTTAGATTGGAATTCAGTGGGGGCTTGGACAGTAAAGGAGTTGGTAATATTGAAAGATGTGTAATGATGTAATGCTTTAGACCTTCACATGATAATTGAGTTTGATCTACAGAAAACTTGTGACAAGTCTGAGTTAATTGGGGAAGTTTGAGATTAAACTAGAGAAACATGCAGGGTTATTTGTGAAATCATGGTGTTAGATTGAGAGTAGAATTCATCTGAACGTTCATGTTTCTTGTGATTCTCTATACAATGTATGATATGATTGTCATAATAAAGACCTGAAGGCCTGAATCCTGACTTTTTATTCTATTTTTTTTTACAGGATATTTCTTGTTATTTTTGATCCTTAATAGTTTCTGTAATGGTAAAAGTAACATGTACATATGAGCATCCTTTTTGCCCCTTTGTTGAGAGGGTGGACAAACAGGCTTCCTAGAGAGGTGGTCAATGCCCTAAGCCTGTCGGTGTTTGAGGCGTTAGGACAGTGTCGTTAATAACATGCTTTAACTTGGTGAGTCCTAAAGCAGCCAGACATTTGAAGTAGATGATCGTTGTAGGTCCCTTCCAGTTGAAATAGTCTAGTGTATGCTAGTCTATGTATAATCAGGCAAATACATCACTGTTCTGAATTGAGATAACAAAGAGTAGTGAGGCTCAGAGGCACAGACTAAAACTGAGGAGCACTTAGTGGGTGTTTGAGCAATCTAGCACTTGTCTATTACAGAAATTCACTAATTATACATATATTGAGATGATGTCTTAATTTCTCCAGATGTCTATAATTTGTAGGCGTTTTAAAGACAGTGGTGAAAATTGAAAATAATTTATTTTAATAGCTTTTGTAGGTAATACTGTTCAGGATCGTTTCTGGTGCAAACATCAAAATTTCAGAAGGTATATGTCTGGCTCAGAGAAGAAGATCCTGTGAACAGTGGTTTCTGCTTTTGTAATTCTCTATCCTTTTCTTCCTGTGGTTGGTAATTTCAGTTTGTGCAGTTAAAAAGGACAGTACTTAACATTTCTGGTGTTTATTATTTTTTCTTTCATTTTATTAAAATAAACTTGGCTTTTTACTTTTCATTTCTGCAGCATAAAAGTTTATGGTTGGATTATTCTCCCAGCTTTTAATTCTGCATGTACTGAAGCTGCTTAGAAGTAAAAACAAATAGAGAAAATCAATTTTTATGGCACTGATGCAAAATGCATGTGTCGTGTTTGATAAATGTGTCACTCCACACAAGGAAACAAGATTCATTGAAAGGTTGCCAAATGCGTTATATGAAGTCTGGAATTATTTGAGATCTTTGCCAAGCTTTTCAATTAAGATTTATGCACCCAGTACGAAATTCATTTTATATCAGTAAAGATACTTAAGCAGTGATAAAACAGTCCCATGAATGCTTTACTAGGTGGTTGATTCAATTTTCCAAATGACAGATCACAGATATGATGTGAAAGAATATTTAAAGTAGATTTTCCTAGATTTAACTAATTTCTTATACTTTTGTTAGGACTTCTACAATTTATTATGTTGTCCTACAGAGGAATAATTTACATATTTATTTAAATGCTGAAATTGAAGAGTTTATTTTCTCCTTTTTTGCGTTCATTTTTCTCATGTACATAGTACATGAAGGAAACAGCTGAACTGTAAACCTCCAGAGATAGTCCCTGCAAACTGATTTGTGTAAATCCCATTTAAAGCTGGAGATTCTTTCAGTATCCTAGCATTAGGGAACAGTTTCACATTTGTTTGTGTAAAACATCCTCTGATCACTCTTTAGCCACGATTAAAAATACTGCAACTTGTGATTTCATTGGCATTTTACTTTGTAGAACTGATTACTTAAATCACTTAGTAATTATGTAAAACATCGAAAAATAGTATGTTGTATGAACATCTGAAAACATTTTATACATAGCCTGAGCTTTTACTTCTGACCTAATGTATTTGAGACAATATACAAATTAATTTTAATATGATTGGCTATGAAAAGCTGCTCTTTGTATTTTGATATGTGCAAAGGCTGCATTATAAAACTCTTGTACATATGCTTTTATTGTGTTTTCTGTATTCACAGGCTCCAGTTTGGCAGTTACATGTAATTTTTATTCTAAAATAATTCTTTGGATTTATGTAGAGTTTTGTTTTTTCTGAGTGTTGTTTCCAGAATTTATATCTATGAATTCAGTTTACATTGCAGATGCAACACATTTTGCTTTGACAATTCCAGGAAAAGCAAGGTACTGATATCACTCTGGGAGCAGAATTATATGACTACTGAGTAATTGAGACTTCAGCCTTTAGCTGCAATGAGGAAGTAGCATGGCTACTATTGCTATTAGGGCAAACCACCCTGTTTCTGGACAAAGCAAACAGGGGGACCAGACTAGCTTATAAGTTTTGAAGCAGCACAAAACACTGAAGTGATGTGTGTTACTGTGCAAGTATTACCGTATTACTATAAAATAATTATAATACTGCACTCTTTGAGCTCTAAATAAGCTTCCTGTAAATGTCATTCTCTTTGTTCTTCCGACTGAATAGTTAAAAAGAAGGATGGGTTGTTTGGTGAGAGATCAGCTGTAGCACCATTACACGTTTTTTTATAGTAAATATATTTTTACAGTCATTTTGTTGGTTATTTACATGACTGGAGCTTTTACCCCTTATTTTTCTGCTACAACATTATTTTCGTTTAAGATGAAGAAATATTGAAATGAAACTCCGAGCCTTAGCTCTGTCTATGTTGATATTAAATAGTTAATTATATTTTTTCAGCAGCATAACTTGTATTAGTTTTCTCATGACAATCTAGTAAGACTAAGTCTTTTATCTTTTGGGGTTTTTAGCTACTTATGTAGACCCAGAGAAATAAATTCCATTAATCACCTGCTTAAAGCAAAGCAATCATGAATGTGTTCACAGAGGCTGGATATAAATGAAGATACCAAATAGCATGCTGTGAGGAAAATTAGTATTTTTTAAAAGGCCATAGATGATGATATTTAAAATGCACATAAAAAAGAACCTCTCCTTTCTATCTTCTTCTCCACCTTCTAACGAAATTGAAGCAGATTCCTTGAAAATGAGGTATCATATACAAAGGGATGTATTTAATTTTATAACTATAATTATCAATATTTTTTTCTAACACCTAAATTTATTTTTTGTTTGGCATTCCTGCAATGCATATTTGGACCACAAGAATGTCTCCTCTTCTCATGTTTTTTGTATTTTAAAAGTTTTTCTGTAATGAAGGGAAAAATCATATGTAAGAACTAAAAACAAAAACAATAACAGTAAGAGTATCTACAGCCATCCCCGTAGATATATGTACTTTGCAATATACCTTGCTTGGATAAAGCATATATAACAGATCCATGACTGAGCACAACTGAACCAGCAAATTATTTATGAATGACAGATGCTGGTAGGAACTGATATTTTTGTAATGAATTATAAACTTTTGGTTTATGCTACTCTGGTTTTGCTTCATATTTCCAGGCACCAAAAGTGTTGCATAAATCAGATAAGTATGGACATGTGGTGTTATATCAAGTTTCCGAAGCAGATATTTATGATGTATGTAACAAATAATTTTCTTACAATTAATAAGGATCTATTTGATCAGTTAGTCAATATTTTCACAGCCCTGTGATCATGTAAATGTTGTAAAATATTCAGCATTATTATGCAAATAATCAGCTCATAAATATTTGCTAAATATATGCAAATGGCAATAGAATGTGCATATGCATAACTCTAAACACAGTACTTGAACAGTCATGTATATTTAATTTAAAATATATTTTCTTTCCAGTGAAGTTTTAGCATCCACATTGTAAAATATGCATTTACACTTATCAGATGATGTAAACATATATGTTCTTTAGGAAATGGATGCCTATAACTTTGGTCTTTTTTACTGTACCTTGGAATTACTACCTGATGAAGAAAGGTTATTCCTTAAGATATTCTTTGATATTAGTAGAAAGCCTATTCCATGATATCCTGTCTTCCAGGCACTGTTTCAGGTCCACTAGCTAGGCACATTCTTCCAAAAAAATTACCTTGTGTGTAACATATTATTCATGTCTTTCAAGTCAAACTTGTTCTATAGGATATAAATGGCTAAACCAAAAATTTGTTGGCTATAGATATCTATGCCAAAAAACAAATTTCAGAAAGTTTTCTCAGCTGGCATTTAATGCTGGACACAAACAGTTTTCCAGATGCCAAGCGCTGTTTCTGTAAGCACTTGCAGAGCAACTCTAATCTTAGCAGTGGTGCAGTTAAGCTGGCTTATGCCTTAGTCTAACTGTGGTTTTCTTCTACGTAAATTCTTCATGGGATGCAAAACATGACCAACGTGCCACTGACGTCAGGATCAGGCACAGTGATTGTAGTCACCTAAAGGAGGGGAAGACGGCAATATATTCCTATTGAATGACAGCTTACCGCATAGTGTAGGAAGGGATGTATCATGGTCCTTGCCTGGAAAGTTTCAGCTCTGCTACCAAAGAAATTGAGAAAACAGCTTGGACATGTAGGAGGTGGCAGTCATTTAAATTTAATGTATCAGCGGCTATTCAGATATCATGTTTGGTCACTCTGTTCATGTATCTGAAATGAAGAGGGTATTTGGAGAGGATTTTCCAATTGCAGGTGAGGTGTAGAAGAGGTTTTGGTACTGGTGACCAGTGTTCTTTGGAACCTGTTTTTGTTTTTTGGAAACATAAAGGGGTTGAACTTGGAGAAAGGCATGTGCATTTTGGTGGCTGAAACCAATCTTACTATGAGATATGAGTAGCACTTATCAGTGTGTTAGTGAAGGATAAAATTTGCATAACTATGGCTATCTCTGAGTGGTCCAAGGCAGTAAGCTACCATTTGACAGATAACATTATATGCTTTATCATGACAAATCAGAGAACTAATTTCTTAAAAAGGAATTTCTTGAAAGAGACTGTAAATACAGTATGGAAGGTATGATATCAAAAATCTATTATTGGGGGGAGTGTTAAAATAAAATGTTTTCTAACATTGAGTAAATTATGCCCCAAAAAACATAACATGATATTACATGTGTTCCTAGAAAAAGTCAGAGGGCAAACATTGGGAACACTGCATTATACAATGTCCCTTTGACATAAGGCCACTAAACTTATTAAAAAAGGGTCCAGTTTGTGTGTTTGTTTGTTACAATTAATTATACTGGCTCCAAATTTATACTTTTTTTTCTGTATTTATGCTGTTGTTGTATGTCTGGGAAAGATACTTATGAAAGATGAAAGCTTTGAAAAAATTTGTGACTGTAAGGGGGAGATGGTGAGAATGGGCAATTTTTTAGTCTTTAGGCATGGGAAGCTGTCACGCTTGACATGAAGAGTCAAGAAACACTGAACCTTTCTTCACAGAGTAGGAATTATTTTTTCAGAATGTTACCAGGAGACAGGATGGCTGGATTTCTTTTCTGTTGCGTCAACAGTTTTTGGAATCAGCTACTTTTTGTTTGCTTATAACAGACAGGAAAAACATGGAACACAATTCAGTATAACCTGTGTCTGTATGTAAATTGCACAATTCACTACTATTATATTGTCCTGTTGAACTCATAAGAATACAATCAACTTGGACAGTTATGTGATTACACCTGTCATTTCAGAACAGGTATGCACTGTTGGCAGAAATCAAGAATGTACATAGAAGGAAAGGTGGACAAGAAAAAAAAACAAACAGCAAAGTGCAGGAGTTCTGCAGGGTCAGAGCAGAAAGCAAGATAAATGATGAGGTATTGATGTGTGCTTTTGTTGAGAGTTTTAAAAGCCCTTCACATTGGTCTAGTGCTATTTCAACTGGCAAAGACGAAGCAGCTTGCAAAATCCCAGCACTTGTCTGCAATGTGCAGCAGGATTCTGCAAGAATTGCTGCTCTATAGCAAGGTACATGACCTGTAATCATCCTACAGCAGGGCCCTTGACTTGGTCATTGACAATAACAGGTGTCGCTGTTGGTTTTGTTTGGCAGCAATTTCAGAGATGGAAGTCTCCTGGCAAGTGAGCTCTCTTGTTTTGTTCTCAACATTGTCAGAACAACAGACATTTCTGAAAGTAAGCTTCATTTGTGTCGCACAGATGAGCTGTTAGAAGGAGACTGTGCTATAGAAATAGTTTATTAAAGCACCAAAGTACAGTGTTCAGATTCTCTAAGAAAGCAGTCTGTTGATGATCATAGAATATTATCAAATTATGTATATTTTGAGTGGACTTTTGGATCAGGGTATTTGACTCAGCTTCTGCAAGCTTCTGTTTTTCCTTTTCTGAACAGAAGAGACTACTGCTGTTTCTCAAGCCAGGCTGCCAGGCTACACAGTTTAAACAAATTGTCTGCCTGGAATTAATTTTCCTTTATCTTCTGCCTAAGTAATTTAGCAAAAATCTAAGAATTCAAACTTTTTTTTTAATTTCTGTAAAATTTTCTATTTTCAGTGATGGAATCACAT
Source organism: Coracopsis vasa (assembly GCA_026283785.1). NCBI lineage: Eukaryota > Metazoa > Chordata > Aves > Psittaciformes > Psittacidae > Coracopsis > Coracopsis vasa. The sequence goes on along the minus strand of JANHGB010003880.1, from coordinate 30,906 downwards.
GATAAAAAGCACCATTTTCATGCTGATGGCTTAAGAATTTAAATCTCTGGATTTTAGGACTTCTCTCTTTTTATTTTTCCTTTTAAATTTCTAAATCTGTCTACTTTCATGCAATATTTTGTTTGTGGGCAACATTTTACTCTTTCTAGAGTGTCTTTAACCAATTTCTAGTTCATTGGATATTCTGCAGGACATAATCCTGCTTTCATATTGTTGCAATATAAATCAATAAAGGCAATTACAGTTCTCAATTATTTCCTGGCTATTTTTGATCAGGTTTATTTGAAATCATCACTGCAGTCTACTATTTTGGGGAAAAATGGCAGATCCAGTCATTTTTGCACTTTATATTGTTTCTGTAGTCCCCATATCTGAATGGACAAAAACATTATGAATCTTTCTGTGAATAACCGTTCTACTAGTGTGGGTGTATTCCTGTGTAGGTAATGCTGTTTTTCAGAGCTCTCTATCCCTAATGGAGTGACTATGAAAGTTTTGTAGGGGGTAGACTTGCATGAACTTCGTTTTTCCTTCTCTGTCCACATCCTTCTCTCTTCCCTCCAATTCTCCCTTCCATATTAACGAAGTGATTTGACTAGAATGGGTATATTAGAAACCTTTAGTCTTTGGCTTGTATTTATGACAGATATTTTCTAGCCTTAGAAGTGTGATTCCACCTTAAATGCCACTACTAAATGGTGATCTGCGTTTGCAACCAGAATAGTTTACCAAATGCAATGAAATATTTATCTTGTAATTCACTCCTCCCTGTTGTAGCAGTAATGCTGTAGATTAGAGATTAAGACAGATGACTGGGAGGAGAAGGAAAACAGGAACAGCTATGACCAAATAAAAGCAACAGTTTTTTTTCCTCAAAATCAAATTAATCCTTCACTTCTAGGCATCAAAATACCTTTAATCTTCATTATTTTTGCCCTGCTCTTAGTATTTATAGTTGTGGCTGGGTCTCAAGTCAGAAAGAGAAAACTAACGTGTAAATTGCTGCTTCTGGTTCTGACAAACTAGCCAGAATCACAGGTAGCAGGGGTAGCTACGGAAATACACTGACCATGGGTTCAAATTTAAACAGGGGAAGATTAGATTGGATATAAGGAAGAAGTTCCTTATAACCCGGGGGGTTGGAGCTAGAAGATCTTGAGGTCCTTTCCAATCCTAACTATTCTATGATTCTGTGATTCTATGACTAGATAAAAGCCAAATTCTGCAAAAAGTCAGATTGGCTAGAACCTGTGAATTTCTGCTAATGCAGAGCCCTATCATGGTGCCTGCAGATTTATTTTAGGTTTTATTTGACATTTCAGTCATCTTAAAAGAAGGTATGCTCATTTGAACAACCAACCTGCTAGTTTTTCTTACAGGGAAAAAGCTATCACGGTAAAGCAGTGATTTTCTTCTATCAATCATTTCTTGCAAGTAGCATATACCAAAATCATATTACTAATGCCTACCATTTTATTTGATCTTCAAGGAAGGGACATGAGGAAAGCTTTGTAGTATCCTTCCATGTGTATAATGTCATTACCTTTTGATGTCAAATATGGAAAAAGCATAGATGCAAGGTATTAGACTCAATGACACTATCAAGGAGAATGTGATCAACCGGGTTTGGTTTTCTATGTCTGAGCAGCCATCAAAGAGAAAATCAAAGAATTATCAAAGGTATGAAAAGAGATACTAATCTCATATAGGTACTATATGTTCTCATAAAGAGTATCTACTATTTGGCTACTTTGACTGCCACACATTGCAATTAACTTTTAAATTAAGAGATTTGAATCCACCTTATGTCAGGCTAAGTTTTCTGCAGGTTAAGTGTAAATATTGGAACCATATAATGAAAAGATGAGATCAAAAATTAGTCTTTGAGGAGATAAAAGTTGAGCTTTGTGACTGGATCAGTAGGGAAAGTGACATCACGCATCAGAGGAAGGATCTGTGAACAGTCAGGAAAAAGATCTAGGTAAGAACACCTAGCACAGCAAAACACACTTAAACAGTGGATTACAGCAGGTCGTGAAAACATATGTAAAATGTTCTCAATATAAAATCAAGCTCAAGAAAGTTTCCACAATAAATAAAAACTACAATTTTGCTGCTGAGTATGAGCTATGTATTTCAGCTGTTGTTTTCTTTTGCTCAATAAAAATATTGCTTGCATATGTTTACCTTAACAGAACAGTGGTATTTCTGTTCTCTTTTGGTTTTACTTTTCTATTCTCCTGTTTTCTGCTGTTCTGCTCTACTGTGTATCCTTTTCTATACTCTTCTCTCACCATTTTCTTTATTACAGTATTTGATTTCCAGCTGCCAAAGCTTTCACACTTACACTTTTTTTTATCACACTAAATTAATAAGCACCAAAATATTTGTGCTAAAGTAGACACTGTTTGAATATTATCATTAGATTTCAGGAAATATGCCCTGAATTAGCTGAATGGCCCATACTTCTATATTTCAATGAGACTGCTTAATCACTAGAACTTCAAAAGTTGACAGGACAAGGCCTTGAGCAACCTGATCCAATTTTGAAGTTAGCCCTACTTTGAGCAGGAGATAGAATATCTAGGTAAACCTACGACTTAAAATATTGTATGAGTCCATTGTTTTGTTGTTCTAGATTGGCTAAAAAAGTCAGAAAGATAACAATTGCATTGGCTGCAATTAGATTGAAATGGGAAGCTTTGCTCTGCCAGAGTCTGTGTAAATGGAAACTAATAGATAGCAGAACCTGGCGAAATTGTGTGGCTTTTTTGCTATATCTAACACATCAGCCATTGGCAATCATGCTTTAGCTTACCTTGTAATCTTATTTTATATTTCTAAAAGTGGAGAATGGCCTCTTACATTCTAACAGATATTTGCTGTATTTTCAATTCATTTAAAGGAGCTGCTTATTTCTTTGCTATTATTTTAATTCACTGATCTACTAGTAATTTGTCTTTAAAAAAATAATGCATAATATGGCAAAAGAGAAGAGAGTGGAGAAAGTATGAATCAGAGCAAAGATCAGCAGCAAAAAAACCCCAGCTCTGTTTTTATATATTACACTAGTATAATTAGCAAAGGTATCCTAGCATAGAAATTGTTCATGAAGGATTTTTCTGTTCAGAAAAAAGGATGTTGAGATAAATCTTACTTCCAGTAATAAGACCCTAAAGGAATAAATTTATGTTAACTTTCTGAAGTTGATTAAAGCTTCATGTGGATGAAGTGGAGACAATTATTCCTCTACAGAAGCCATATGGAACTGGCAGATTTTTAAAAGAGTTTATACTAATGGCTACAACTTTAACATATTCTGGGTTACTAGTGAAAGTGCACTATGACAAGCTGTTTTATAATACTACAGCCTCTGTTGTGGGACTGAGTAATTCATAATAAAACAACATAAAGTGATTCAGGACTTGGATTTCTTCAGATATTTAAATTGCTTTAATATTCCATCTGTTCACCCATTCATAATTTTATAAGAATTTTTAGTAGGAAGTGCATTTTCATAGCAAAAGGATGTGAAAGGTTGAGAGCTGAAGTCACAGCAGAGAGATTTTTTGTTACCAAATAACATTAGGGTTTGTTTGAAAATAGTTTTAAAACAGATAGTACATATGTGCCTTTGTTTTACTGTAGGTTTTGGGAGCTGCTTGAATAAATGATCAGGTTGTATTTAGTTCACAGAGAGTCACTTTTAGCAAATAGGTTGAGCAAGATATTTAGATTTGGGCATGAGTCTGTTACTGAGAGAGTCTGTCACCACCGTCTGATGTTACATTAACTCATTCTCCTTTAGATGCATAATTCTTTGGATAAATAAGTAAAATGTGATCCTTTCTTTCCTTAGTCACTATAGTAGAGTTTTGCTATGAATAAACCTTGTGTCTGGGTTTCAAAACAAGCCTACGAACAGCATTCTCTTTTAGAAAGAAACTTACTGATAGTTCCTTGGTGCCTGTCCCATCATAGATGTGACGGTGAAAAGGATGCACATATAGAAGAGGGGGACCTGACAGAAAGGGTATGTAAGGGAAGAAGTGCTGACCTGCAATGCTCTGTGCTTTCTTACGTGCATGTGGAAGCAGAGGCATGAGGAATATGTGACAAAATAGGCTTTATTGAACAACAACAAACACAGAGGCACACATCTCAGAGGACAGAAAAGTGACAGTTTGAATGAAAGGTACTGAAGGGTTGATCTGGACATTTTGATTTGTCCTAGATGTTATTCTACATTCTGCTTTTCTCTCGTTTATTGAAAGTAGAGAAGATTTAATTTAAATAACCCTGTATTTGACTATAGAGTCCTTTATTTTTAACATGCCTATAAAAAGATGCAGTTGATATTCAGATTTAAGATGACTCATTTCTACTGGGTTGATGCCTGTAACTGTGGATATTATTGGCATATGCTGGAAAAAAAGCAGTAGTTTGAGTAAATCATTCTTGGGACACAGGTCTCTTTGCCTTCTCTGTAGACATGCAGCAAACTTACTTTCTGTTGGTCTATCAAAAGCAGTAAGAAATATTTTTTTAAAGACAATGAACTAATAAAATAGCTATGAATCCTGCAACTTGTCTTTATACTGCTGAATTGATAGGCAGATAGAACATTGCAGTTTTTAAAATGTTCACATTATTTTAAAGCGTGAAACTGGTGATTAGTCATTCAAATAAATTGCAATTAAATGGGAAGATTATGATTATATTATGCTAATGATAGAAGTGTGTATTAAATGTTTACAAGTTATTCAAGAGGATGTATTAGGCAATTAGAAAAAAATATTAGTGTTTGTTCACTCTGAAGCTATCAAATGACTTGATTTGCATTAACAATTTTAAAGCTCTCTAGTCTCATTCATAATAAATTGCTGCTAAGTAGGAGATATTCCACCAAATGGATGTATAGGAAAGAAGAAAGAGCAGAATATCAGTATTTTAAGATTAAGCGTAACATAATTACTAAAGAGGTCTTGAGAAGCTGAGGAATTTTGACTTTTATGGTAAGTTATTCATTAATGGTACAACATCATTTCATAGCTGTCACGCAGTTCTGTATGACCTCCTGTGAGGGTTGCTGGAGGGCAACAGTAAACATGAACTATTAATGTTTTCCAGTTTGAACTGTATGAGAAATTTTATGTAGAAATGGCTCAGTTGTGATTCCTGTGGATGTTACAAATAATAAAGTTTGAAATACAAAACACTTGTACCTATATAAAAAAGAATTGATGGATTATTTTTAATATCAAAGACAAATAACCATGAGGTAGTGAAATTCTATATAAAGGTTTTGAAACAAGAAAAAAAGTAGGAAAAAAAATAGTATGTATGGTGAAAGCAGTGTTTTATTCTTTTGAGGTAAACAGCAGTAAAGAGCAAAGCAAACAATGCCAATATATATTTGTCTTGAATGTTATTCAAAGTGAGAATATGACAAAGCAAGAATAGTATATGTTTTTTTAAAAATTTCAGAAGGAAAACACTGGTACTCTTCATATGTTCTGAAATTCCCATAGACTACATCTAATGTAATTATTTGTCATTCTCCTGAAACTATTTTGAAATTGGCTACCTGTTAATTATTAATGCCTCACAGATATGAAGAAATAGCAAAATATTTGATTTTCAGAGTATAAGATGTAAAACACATACAGTGACAAAATTCCCATTGGACTTTCTTTAGTCCACAAACTTCCACATCAATCTAAAATACAGTTCATTACTGGCATACACCCCTTACTTTTGTGTGTGTAAAAGCTCTGATGAATTATGATATCTGGGAGGAAAGTGCCAAACTGTTGGAATGTGTGTGAAAGGAGTGAGCCTAGGTTTGCAAAACTTTCTAGTTAATTTTAAATGCGATGTGGAATGTGTATATTTTTTCCCTCATTCTAAAACTATACAAAGTGTATTTCAGAACTTGTGTTCTTTTTTTACTTCTTTGCTTGTTGTCACTCTTCAGTAATGCTATGATGTATAGAGTTAGTGGAAATAAGAGCATATGATCTAGATTAAAGCTTACAAGAATTGTATAGAATGAAGTCTGAGCAAGTGAAACAACGTTAATTTTTTTTTAAGTTAAAAAATCTGTTAACAAACTGCAACTGAAATATATATTGGTTTTAGGAATATAGGATGAGATACAAAGTTAATATTGCAATCAAACACAAGGATTTTCTGGTTAGCCTGAAAGCCTTGGACGTGCAGACCAGAAAATAACATAGGATTGAGTCTATAGTATCATAGTGCCACAGTTTTCCATAGCAACTTTGTGCAGATTAAATTCTTTACTGTATTGGGTTTGAACTAATCTGAAATTGATATACTTAATGAGCCAAATTAGGCCTAACTGTTTCCTTGGGAACAATAATTAAAATCATTAACTCATTAATTTATATCTTGGGGTATTTTTGCTCTTCAAATAGAGCTAAGTAGGAAACACTTTCCATTAATCATATTGAGGGGAAATAAAGTAATTTAAAAGTCTTCATAGGACATGAGAGATACAGACTGAATTCCCTGTACTACCAGAATAAGATCATATGTAAGGACACGATCTGTTACTCTCTCATTAATTTTTGTGATAACAAACTATTAGCTTCCTATTGGACATGTACACTGTACATATTAATCTAAGAAAAGTTTTATATTTGGGATTTTTCCACCTCACTTGTGTCCCCATGACACTAGCTTAATACGTAATATTTTCTTCAAATAACCTAAATATCTGTATATTAAAAAAATGTTTAAATATAAGAAAGTAAGCAACATGCTATAAAATATTCCAGGGTAGATATCTCAAATTACTTTCAGTAAACCTACGCCAGATGTCTGTTTTGCTGATTTTATTTACAAGCTCTATTGTAGACCTGAAATCTTTGTGATACAAGTTGATAAGAACCTAGAAAATCCTGCAGCCAACCCATAATCCTGCATGTGATTATTTCCAATTACATGTATATTAGGTGTAACCCACACTTTGAAAGAGACAAAAAAAAAAAAAATAGTGAAAGTGGGTAAAATGTCAGAATTCAGATCCTAATGTGTAAAAGTGACTAACAATATTTGACTCATGTTAAACATTTAAAGTGAGGTAGTGAGGTGTTCATTCCTGGAAGACCACGTATCTGCAGCTGGCTTCTCCAAAAAGTGTAATTTATCTGTATCAACAATTCCAGTCTACAAGAACTGCTAATGGAAATGATGAAAAGCTTTGTCAAGGAGCACATTTCAGGCTGGAAAAGTTCATTTTCTCATTTACAGAACAAAGTACATAACTGACAGGAGTGATGTAAACTTCTTTTCTGGATTCTACAACTGATTGTTAGTGTTTTCTCTTACACTGCACACTATACATTAATAGACTGGCAGAGAAAGTAGTTACAATAAAGTTTCATGCAATATGGAATATTTGAAAAGGACGACAGTCTAATTTTAATCTTGATATCATATGTACAAATATATATCTACAACTTCTAAGCAATGCTACAGACAGATGTTGTAAGAGCATTCCTGAGACTTTTCTTGCACTGACAGCTGTGATTCACCTCTATGATTGCAAAGCAGCTGACATAATGGCAAGAGGCACTGTAAACTGAAGAACTGTAGAATCTAGATAGAGAGTTTGCATATCTTTCTGTAGCACTCTTCAGTCATGTACACAACCAGTGTTTATTAGATCTGAGGCTTTATCTTTCTTGGTGGGCAGATTTTAGTAACTTCTAAATTCATTCACAGTGTTGATAACCCAGAGCATTTGACCGAAGCTGTAAGATATGGCTGCATTTCAGTTCAGTTGCATTATATTTTGTGACATAAAAGATTTATTAAGGCCAGTATTATAAATAATGTAGTATCTGAAAATGAAATACACCATGCAGTCACAAGGATAAAGTGACTTGTTTTTATTGTAGACCTTTTAGTGGCCAAAAAAACCTGCCCAGAATAAGTCAATAAGATATCTATGAGTAAGACACCCCACAGTGTTGTGGATTGTCAGTGAAAGCGGCTGAGTTTCAATGAGATTTGTGTTTCTGAACCCTTCATGATGTCTTGGAAATTTTAATTTGAGACCCATGTCCAGACTTGCTAGTTTATTATATGTCTTATTATATGTCCTTATTATATGTCTCATCTGTGTTTATGAAGTAATGATTAAGCCCAGTGAAGAATTTGAGTATGCAACTGTGAAGATTAATTAGTTCGTAGCATACGTTGCTCTGAAATACAGAATGATGCAATAAAAAGCTGTCTTTATCTTGTTCAGTGTTTAATACCACTGCTTCTTCCAAATAACTGCTTTTTCCCCAGGTAGAGATCCCATCACCTCTTTCCACATCTGTTGTTAATGGACTTGTGTGGAAAACGTAAGTCCTTAAATTGCGATTTCTTTGTTTTGCATGTGCCTACACCCTTGCCTACAACACATTACTTCAGATTTGTCATTCAGAGAAAAGAATACTGAAGCCTCTTGTAGTTTGCCAAACAGCCTCAGAGACTGCACACCTATTATTGTGCTTGTTATCATTATTAAAGCATGGCAGGTTTTTGGTTGAGTGATTTAGAGGCTTTTTAATGCTTGAAGACTTCTAATAGCACATTTGAGAGAGTCTTTCTGCAGGATTTGGCTGATTGGCATTTCTACAGAGCTCCCATAAAATTATACTATGGCTTTATGGAATACTTCATGGTTCATACACTGAATCAATATTGTCTGCATCTGATATTAAACATTGTATCATCAAAATTAAGAATACATTTGAGGTTTTAGCTTTTTCTGTCTTTATATGAGAATGTTAGTTTGGTAGGGGAAAAAATGTATTCTATATATATTAAAGGTTAAGAGTTTCTCACTCTGAAAGAAGGTTTAAATTCCTTTTGTTCTCAAATTGGTCTTCTGGGACAGCTATGGATTGTCATTTTAAATTCACTAGGCTGTGTTATGTGCATCCTCCTATGTCGATCTACTGAACTGCTTTCTCTTCTATGGTGCTAAAATGAGAGATTCTCCAGGATAAGCCGTTACAGTGTATGCTGCTCTGTGCCATGGGTGAAGGGTGAAAATTTCCATTCCAAGTTTTTGATTACATCTGATTTAGTTGTGGAAGAGAATCTGGCATAATTTCTTTTTTAGATTGCCTTTTACCTTTGTATATTCAATATGTTGGATTGATTTCAGGTACCAAGAATTAATTTGGCTTAGTACTGCTATCAGCTGTCCAGGAGCTGAAGACAGGGATCACCTGCAGGATTCTGGATCTGTTTTCCTTGCTATGCCTTTTACCATTGTTCTGCCCTTTGCTTAGGTAATGTTGCCTCTATGTGCAGCACCTCCTGGAAAGCTGGACATGTGAATGGTGTAGAACACGCAAAATACATATCATTCAGTATTGTTTGCAGACTACTAAAAAAAAAAAGAATATCATTTTCAAACATGATTTGATTTGATTAATGCTGATGTTATCATACCAATACTTTAGGAGTTAGCACTTTGAAACAAGGTACTCTTGTGTGTCAATTCAGATTCAGGCAACTCTAGTCACTACTTGGACTAAACTACCATGAACTGAAGCGCATATGAATTGTAAACTTAAAAGAAAGGTCAATTTTGTATTTTGATAATACAGAAACAACAGTTGTATTTTGGTGTATGGCTATGGAGTCATATTAAATGACATGACCTACATTAATGACTGTATGCCCCAAAATAATAGCTGTAGAGCAGTCCTCATGATAGATTTCGTAATGAAAAAGCTGCGTTTTCATTACATTTTGAAAGTTTGCTAACCAAACTTTTTTGCCCATTTGATGCTATCTTATTTTTGCCTGTTTATATTGATTAGCAGTGTTAGAATAAAAGAATATTTTGCATCATGCAGAACTTGCAGAAGTGTAATTATTTTCTTCACATTATATCCTTCCCTCTTTCCCATATACTTCTTCCCTAATTGATTGTCCTCATCTCTTATTTTTCCCTGATCCAAACACTTCATAACCATTAACCTCTAATAGGTTTGCATAATTGGCATCACATCACTGTTTAAACTCTGAAATTTTCAGGTTCCTCAGGATCTTTTATGTTTTGTAAATATCAAGCTCCAGTTATGATTCAGTAATCCATAGAATCATAGAAGGGTTTGGGTTGGCAGGGACCTCAAAGACCATATAATTCCAACCGCCTTGCCATAAGCAGGGACACCTTTCACTTCATGAGGTTGCTCAAAGCCCCATCCTGCCTGTCCTTGAAGACTACCAGGAATGTGGAATCCATAGTTTCTCTGGACAACCTGTTCCAGTATCTCACCACCTTCATAGTGAAAATTTTTTTCCTAATATCTAACCTAAATCTATGTGTCAGTTTAAAACTATTCTCCCTTGTCCTATCACTACATGCCCATTAAAAAGTCCTTTTCCATGCTAATTATTAGCATACAGCTGAAAAAGCAGGTATGGGTGCCAGAATCAGGTGAATTCACACCCTTGTTGCACTAGAGCAGAACAGAAAGGTAGCACATATATGATCTAATTAGATCAGCTTTGACCTAAGTGCTAGGCCTTTTATATTCAAACCCCCTTGTTCTCTGCATGCACTATACAACAAATCATTACTCTAACAATGGTATTCTGGAATCCAATTTGAATTTTGCTATCTATACCACAGTTACTAATTTTCTACATTAGTCTTTTCCTGTGTTTTTCTGCCGAGAGTCTTTTGAAGTCCATGTAGATTTAAGCATTCTACTCACTCCTCTGATCTCTTATTGTCGTTTCCTTGCAGCTAATTAGATTTATCTTGTATTATAACCTTTTCTGAAATCCCAGCTGAAAATTTGAGCATTTTGTGTACATCTGAGTGTTATTTTATAAGAATATATTTTAGATAGAGTGCTGGACCCCCCAAAAAATCCTATTTCTTATTTCCTTTTCTTAGAATGGTGTTATGTTAATTCCTCTTTGTTGTGTTAGGGAAAAAACCCATACAAAAAGACCAGTAAGATTTTGGAGAAATGTCTGCTCTCAGGAAAGCAATGCACAATTCTGTCATTACATGGAATGCACCACAAGCGTATTGCCAGCTGCTACTGGGTCAGTGTATATCACACAGTATCCTGGGGATATTTCACTGAAAAAAAAAATTTGTTGTTTATTTGCTTAAACACTGATGGCTGTTTTTGGTTGCAGAGCATAAGCAGCCCATAGCCAGCCTGGGAAAGACTCCTGCTGCGTATTCAAGAACACAAAATGGTGCATGAAAAGATGAAAAGATGTCAGGAAGTGTAGAGAAGTCAGGACTGTGTGGGAAAAGGTTTTCCATCCTATACACACCTGCATGTTCCTGCAAATTCCAGTCGAGTTTATAAGTGTATTAGCTGTCTATATGCTTCACATCATCCCTTGTTCACTTGATGAGATTAGTGCTTTTCCTGCTTGCTAAAGTCAACTTCTTAGAGAGCAAAGCTTTGGGAGATCTATGATTGACCTCAGGGACAGATTAGTTGACTGTATAGAAAGACTGAGGAAAGTTTTGCAGGCACAAAAGTGTGCTGTTTAGATTTGTTATAAAGGAAGATCTAGGCTTGCCCTAGAAAGCAGTGGGAGATAGCTTGCAGGACACTTTTTATTAGTTTGTTTGATGACAGCCTCTTTCTATCCGTGTGGCTATTCTGGTTCCTGGCTGTGAAAGGCCTTGAGGGAGCTGCTACCTTGCAATGAAAGAACGTTTGTGTAGCTACTCTTAAATGAGGCAGGCATCCAAATCAGGCCGTGGTTTCCTCTTTTCTTAGTGCTGAGGATTTAAAAACGGTATTCAAATGAAGTTTCTGAATATCTTCTTTCTCATCCTCAGGGGCAGAACTGAGCGATTACAGCTCTTGAATTGCAAGATTAAATAATCTACTTTCTCATTTAGTCCTTAATTTGATACCAAGACAAACTAATAAGGTACACTCCTTATTAAAAAATTATTTCTTTTGTTCAGAAATAAAGCTTTCACATAATACTTTCTGTGCAGCCTAATGGTATTTGTTTGCATTTAAATACTGATTCTGGAGAAACTTAATTCATATCTGATTTTATTGTCCACAAACAAATTGAAACTGTTGATCAGTGGAAGGATCACTTTATTTTCTGAAGCGCCTGCTTCAATTATTTCTAGGGGTTTTTTTTCAATGTAAATTCTCCCATCTCTAACTGATATATGATTTATTTTCTATAAATGTCTCATTTTTTAAAATCTCTTCACTGCAGACTTCCTGTAAATTTTGTGCAATCATTTTAAAGTTCTTACCCTTATTTTCAAGGCGTTGAACGGCGGTGGTATTTGACTAATTTTCTCGTCTGCATTTTCTAAGCTGCTAATTACAGTCTGAATCATAAGGTTACTTTTTTTTTTTATACTGTAATTTGGTGAGTTGTGAGTCATGAAGTTTTTGTAGTTCTAGCATTTTAAAGATATTGCAGGATCCTTCCCTGCTGCCCACTTGATGTTCTTATTTAAAAATAAGATTGAAGAAAAAAGTATTTGCTGCTACTCTTAACTCATTAGTTAGTTGTACATGTTCATTGCTGCATACTTTTTTTTTAATTATAAGGTGCTTTTTTGTTAGTGAGTTCCCTAAGGTACTATGTAAAATATAAAATGTATAGAGTAATGACAGGAAAATGGTATTTAAAACCGCGACTTTTTATTTTTTTTTACAAATTTTCAGGTAGAGTACAGTAAAAAACCCAATTACTTTATTTTCTGTCATTACCATAATTTTACCAGTATGTTTATATACCATAGAATCACAGGATGGTTTGGGTTGGAAGGGATCTCAAAGACCATATAGTTCCAACCCTGTCTCATTTGGCTGTGTAAAATCCTTTAACTGGGCTTGATTTTCAGTCTTGTATTCTCCCAGAAGGACTAAATGTAGAAAATATCTGAGGATGGTTTTTTTGCACTGTGATTTAAATTGCAGAATTATATGCATTGTTAGGAATATTGATAGCTGCTCTGTTGAAGACCAGCTCTATTAATGAAGTGGTCTGGCTACACTGGCCTTCCTCCCTGCATCCGTGTCTTCTAACGATTCCTGTAATTCTCTAGTTGCAGCTCTGGCCCAATTAGAGACTTCTGCTGCTGCCAACTAACATGAGTGGTCTCTTGTCTTTTGGTACTGAATATTTAGCACTCAGACCCTTCAGATAACACACATGGTAGGTACTATAGTTAAAATGTGAGAAGGTGGTATTATTTCCATTTTTAGATACAGAGTATGAAAGTTAAGAAACAATGCAATCAATTTTTGGAGGTATTTTAAATACCAAAAATAGATTCTCAATAAGTGTATTGATATTTGAATTTAAATAATGATTCATAGAACCATGGAATCATAGAATGGTTAGGGTCAAGGAGCAAAAAGAAAAAAAAAACAACAGAAAACTAAATATTTATCAGACAGAAAACTGGTATGGCATTCTGATAGAGGGGCCAATAAGTAAATACCTACAAACCTTCAGTCTCTGTAGCTGTATTACAGAAAAGATGTATAAGCAAATAGTGTGGTTACAGGAAGTGAAATAATCCAGTAGCATTATTACACCTATAAGAGTTACAGTATTGCTAATGTGAAGCATTGTTTTTTCAAATTCTAAGCCAAGTCAGTGATCCATAAGACACATTGCACACTTGATAACTGTAAAATATTGAGAATGCCAAGTACTTTTTTTGACATTACTGAGCAGTAAGACTTTGTTCATCCCATGTAAGATGGAAATAAACGCATTAAAATTTACACACCTCCCTAAGCAGGCTGCCAAAAAAGAACTTCTTGTTTAAGCAGGAGGCTAGCCAGTGGAGGCTGATTTGTATTACATGACACATGTAAGTAGAGGTTGACATAAAGTAGTGAATCCAGATTTCTTTCTTATAATTAATGTCTGGGTTACTGTGTGCAACCTTTTGTCTAAGTAATCTTTGGAAACTGTTATCTGAAGGGTGGCAAATATAACTCTAATTTGGGAACTCCAGGCCTGTACACGTGACGTCTATACCAGGAAAACTGCTAGAAGCTATAGTAGATGGTTAATGAATAACTTGGTAAATGTAAGCTCTTTGGAAAATTATTTTTGAGAAGTGAAATTCTTCTTTACAGGCTTTGGTAGTTCTGTCAGAAAGTCAACAATTGTGGCTAGAGATGATCTGATTGATATAGTCTTGGCTTTCCAAAAAACTTTGACGAAATCCTTCTCATAAAGCTTGTAAAGCAATTTAGTGGTCATGATATAAGAAGGAATGAATGATTTGGAAGAGAAATACATTGAGAAATGGGAAACAGGTTATGAGCAAATAATGGGGTTTTGGTTTGTTTGGGATTTTTTTGCATTGGAGGAAAGCACTGGCAATAGGAGGGCTATGTGCTGGGATATGTGCTCACAGATCACCTGTAAAAGGTTAACCATGAAATGACATGATCTGATAACGGCTAAAGGTTTTTCAGTGTAGGTAGAATGACATCTCAAATCAAAGTATTGCAGAAGGACATTAAGAAACAGCATGAATAGACCATAAAATGGCAGATTAAATTTAGTGTAGGCCTATATAAAGTAAAGCACTCTCAGAGAAAGAACCCTGACTTTAGAAAGAAAGAGTCTGCTGGTCACTACCACTAAAGGGTGATACCTGAAAAGCATGTTAAGAAGCGGATCTTCCCAGAACAATTGTTTACTCACTCATCACCTTCCCTAAAGATGTCTGAGAGATGCGAAATTTTATGTGGGCTCAAAGTAGTGACAGTACAAACACTTGCAATGAGAGATCATTGTGGGTTATTAAATAGACAAGCTGCAACATGTTTTTGAAATTTGAACCAAAGCTGATTGAAGGACAGGAAGAAACAATAGGGTAAAGCATTACATAGTTTTCCTCTGTTCTTACTCTTCCCTAGATACCTGTTTACAGCTACCTTACTATCAAAGGCAGAAAAGGCTAGGTAAATCTGTCTGATCCAGAAGGGTTGCTCTTTTGATATTATTTTGACTTCTGGAAGATACTTAGAATACTTCAACAGAATAATTCGAGACAGCTTTACCTTATGTTGCCTTTTTGGCTTAGAATGAACAGAATATAACTTCAGTGCCATACTTTCCCATGCTTACTATACTTACATACTTGTACAGGTGTAGGTGGCTGGCACAGAATTTCCTATGTCAAATCTATTCCGTGTGGGATGCCTCAGTCTTGGAAAATGCATGTGGCCAAGTCTTTGTTCCAAACAGCACTGGCATTACATGAGAGAACAGATGTGTGATCTAGTTTATAAGCCTCTGGTGTTAAAATTTCTTTCCTTCCTCCCACCAACTTCCAAAAAAGAAAAAAAAAAAAATAAAATCTTGATTGTTTTGATTCCCAGTTAAGCCTGCTTTGTAAGAGGAGCTGTTTTCTATCTTAATTCTGGAATATCTGTTACACTTAAGAAAGTAGAAGCAAGTATATTGTTTTTCATTTTGTGTATTTAAGCTTGAAAGCTAGAATCTAGATCTCCTTTTTTATACCACTTGAGCTTGAGTTGATTATTATTCAGGTCTAATGGGCATCTTTCAGATCAATTGCACATTTTCTTTCTTTATAAATTATTTCACAAGGAGAATGAGATCCAGCTTGAAACAGAATTTCTTATAACCACATAATAATTTATCAGTCTTATTGACATGCATTTTGCAAAACAACAGTATTGTACACAGCTTCTGTATGAGCAAATAGAATTACTGTGAACATGTTTTTTCTTAAGGTTCTTGTCACATACTCTCCCTTCAGTCAATCACTGTTGGCTCAGTAATCAATCTACTTGTCAAAAATGTTCTTTGGAAGAGGAGACTGAGAAGTTTGACAAAACACATTTAGTTGGTAATGTTGATAAATGCTTTTCAGTTAGTAACATGTTTTTGAACTCTATAAATTAAGAATTTTGATGAAAGTTTGCTTTTCATAAATTACACACAAGAAGGGCTTATTATTGCAATGAAGCAATTTCAATGAAACAAATTCATTGAAACAAGCTGCCCAAGGAACTGGAAAATGCTCCATCCCTGGCAGTATTCAAGGCCAGGCTGGACAGAGCCTTGGGCAGCATGGTCTAGAGTGAGGTATCTCTGCCTATGGCAGAGGGGTTGGATCTAGATGATCTTAAAGTCCTTTCCAAGCCAAACAATTCTATGATTCTATGAATTTATTTTTCCTCTTTAAAATTTCTCATGACTTTCTGCTTCATGTGAGTCTATGAGTCCATCTTTTTCTTTTTTTTTTTCTTTTCTCTTCTGTTAAATTGTAAATGGCACAGTTTGAGGGCCATAAATCTCTTTGTCAAAAAAAAAAAAAAAAAAGAAAGAAAGAAAGAATGTGTCAAAGCTTAATTCTGAAGGTGTCTGAGCATTCCTGAACTTCATCAGTCAAAGAACTGTAAATAGAAAACTAAAGTTCAAGGGCTTTTTTGGTATTTTTGCATATCCCAAATGTTTGTCACTTTTCCTGAGCAATTTAGAAATGTGAAGAACTAACATACAGGCAGTGGTCCATGAGAGCTTCTTTAATGATTATTGCATTGAATGTAGGAGTTTTTCTTGCTTTTGAATCATTCCCTTCAGCGTGCTCTTTAACATTCTTGATAGAAATGACATCCCCAGGGTTAAGAAAAATAATTCTCTTCTAGAAATGTCTTACCTACAAAAAGCACAAGATTTTCAGGATGTTTTTAATACACATTTAAACAGACCTTGTCTTGGATGTGCCTCATAAAGCATTTAGGTGTTGGCAACCTTTTAGATGTTTTGCAGCAAGAGACAAGGGCAATGTATTTATGACTCTTCTTGACAAACATGATAGCTTAGCTTAAATGCTGCTCAGAAACTGGGAAATCCTGAATGCTGCTTCTCTGAATTTTCCCTTCTTAGATTTCATAGGAATGAAGAAAACTGTATTTGGGGAAAGTATCATGACTGAAAACTTGGGTAAACACAGGCACAGAGTGTATGCAACAAAAGGTTTTCAAAAGTCGAAAATGTAATATTGTTTCCCATTTCTAATGAGAAGTATTCCAGAAGTACCCATCAGTTTCTTAACTCCCTGCACCTTCCCCATCCAGCATCACCACTTGCAGTTAAATGAGACAGAATAATCCAAATAGTGTAGTGCTACATCCAATACTAACAGTTACTTCTGTCATGTCATTCAAAGACACTACTTTCTAACCATTTGACTTAGTGGGGTGTTCTTTTGGTTGTTTTGTGTGTTTGTTTGCTTGTTTCCTTTCCTCCCCCTACACTTTGAAATGCCTCTTTCCAAAATCCCAATTTGTTCATACTTATGATGATGAAGAGGATTAGGTAGGTAGGCTACACTTTAAGCCATGTGGAAGCTTTATTTTCTTTTTAACCAAGCAGAGTAGGTAAATATGCTTTCCTCCTTGAATTTCTGGCAATTTTAAGTTATGCTTCTTGAACATTGTGCTAAATTATCAATATACACATAACAGGGTTTTTTTGCAAACAAAGTTTAAAGATTTTCTGCCCGTACACATACCATAAATTCGTTTGCAAAACTGTGTTGCTTTTGCTCACATTCAAGTCGATAGATACCTTAGTCTTTCACGCTTTGGGTCTCAATATATGACTATTTACCTAACAAGGAGATAATTTCTAGACTAAAACAAAAAACATCTGTGAGAAGCACTTGCCATATTGAAAACAAAACCATGGTCTAAAAAACATAGAGAGAAGAAAAATAAATTAGTGACACTGCTAACAATCTGGACTCCAAACAGAATAATTCATAGTAATAAGCCTAGTCTGGCAGATTTTATTCCATGAACAAGGCTGGCATTCAAGGTGCAAATTCCTATACACATGAATGTAAGTGTGATATATAAATATATATATTTATATATAAAATATATAAATATTATAGATAATATTAATATAAATCTATATAAATATTAGTATCACTAGCAATTTTGCAGAGAAACTTTTAAGGTTGTGGACAATTAAGCTTGGCCAGATGTCCAGTCAGCCATTCTGTCACTCCCTCTCATCAGCAGGACAGAGGGAGAAACCGAGGTGAAATAGCAGGTAGTTCAAGAAGATGACAAAGAGGTGACCTACCAGTTATCTACCAATAGGCAAAACAGAGCCAACTTGGGGAAAATGTTTTTAATTTATTGCCAATTAAAATAGATTCAGATGGTAAGAAAGAAAGGCAAAAATTAAAACACTTTCCCTCTATTCCTGCTTCTTCCCAGGCTCAAACTCATTCCTGACTCTTCTATCACCTTCCTCTTGATGAACCCTGCAGGGGGAGATGGGAAATGTGGGCATTGTGGTAAGACTTTGGCAGTTCCAGTCCTTTCTGCTGCTTTTTCCTTCTCACTCTGTTCACCTACGTTGGCATGGGATTTTCACGGTTGATTCTAACACCTTTTCCCCCCTCACTCTTCTCTCTGGTTTCCCTTTTTTTTTATTTTTTTTATTTTTTTTTTTTGCCTTAAATATGTTCTCGCAGAGGTGCCATTAGCTTCAGCAATGAGCTTGACTGTGCCCTGAAGTGGATTTGTTGCGGAACTGATAATGCCTGGCACAGAGCAACCCTTGCTGCCAATGGTAAACCAGCTCCCATGAATTTCAAATTTTTAATATGACTACTCAAATAAAAAAATTCTGGGTGAGACTTTAAATTGGTTTATATTGATCAAATTAGGCAACAATGCATCTATTTTATTTACAGGTCACCAAAACAATGGCTTCTGTATGGGTTCATCTATGGCCATTGCTATGAGCTTTGCTTTAGAACAGAAAACAAGTAATAGCTTATCTAACTGAAACTACTACAGAAACTTAATTACACAGAATGTAATTACCTGAATTGTAATTTAAAAAGAAAACTGGGGCTACCACTCCTAACTAAGCTTCCATTTTGACAGCCTCATTTTTCTAACTGATCTAGTTTTTAAGGTATTTTATTCATAAAAGGAAAAAAGGGACAATGGAAAAAAAAAATTCCAGTTGGGTTCCAGTGCTTCCTTAGTTTCACTGAACCACACTTATAATGATTTTCCATCTAAGAATTAATGAAGCCAGTTACTGCTTTATTTCCAAATGGAGCAGCAGAGTTAGAAAACCACATCTGTAGTAATGTCTAAAACTATTACGGTAATCAGACATTTCTCCTGTTAAATAAGTGTTGTACATTAGCTGTAAAACCACCATTGATGTATCTTAAAACATGTTTTTAATTTCAGTGTTCTGGCTGCCCAGAAAACCTCCAGGTGATTTAGCATTTCTCATGAAGAAAAATTTGGTTTGTTAATATTTTTAACTACCGGTTGTTTTTTGGTGGTTTTGTTGTTGTTGTTGTTGTTGTGGTGGTGGTTTTTTTTGTTTGTTGGTTTGTTTTGGGTTTTTTTGTCTGTTTGTTTGTTTTGGTTTGTTTTTTTACCTGCTTTACCAGTTTGGGATTTCTCCTTTTATGTAGAAATGAAAGTTCATTCTTAGCTGTACCTTTTCGAGAAGTAAATTAAACATACTCTAAAGAATAATGCAGTGACTGTAACCCATGCTCTTTGTCACCCTAATATATGAATTTGTTTTCATTCACAGACTGTAGTGTGTTTTGATTCCCCAAAGAAGATCTCTTGTGGTAGCATGCTGACCTTCACTCCAGCTGTAGGAACAAATATTGGTAGAAGTAGAAAAAGAGGAGTAATTTTCTTTTCCACTCTCAACCTATACTTTTTCAATAGCTTAGCATTTGTAGAAATGAAAATAGACAGTACTTGAGGCTGAATTTTCTTTGATTCTGCAGAGTGGAAACAGCAAATTAGAGGATAGAACAAGCTTCTTTCTGCTCACTAGGTATGTATGTAAGTATACCATGACACTGAAGATATTGTTCAGTAGTTAAACCAGTTAAGATATTGTTTTCCTGTTGTATTTGTCATCTAGGCTGCTAACATTTAAAAAATGCTTTCTTGGAAGAACCGGACAGAAATGTTTTCTTCATATTTAATGCATACAGTAATTGTTATGAGGTAGATTAAGCCCAGCTTTTTAGAGGTAAAAGTCCAATTTACTGCCATTGGTTGAATTATCTCCAGTTCTCTGGAATTCTGTAATACCCTTCAAGTCTCTTTAATGTGCAGGGTAAAATGAAAGGAATTAAGCGCAAGTGATACATGTAATTAAGGCCCCATTGTGAATACATCTCCCATTACAGAATTAAAATACTAATGTAGGTGCCCAAGTCTGAAAATTAGGTTATTAAGCTTTCTATTTATTTTCTTTTAACTTAGCTACAAAAATGGGTTGGTTCTGGGTTTTTTTTGTTTGTTTTGTTGTTGTTGCTGCTGCTGCAACTTTCTTTCTAAATGAATTGTTATTTTCCCAATCTATCTTAGAGGGAACATCATTCTTTATTTTTATATCCTGAAACCAACAAATTCCTGTAATTCCCTTTGCAGTGCTACATATTACTCTAGTGAAGTAACTCTATTGGGTTGCATTTCAGTAAAGTGTTTTCTGTGATTTTATTGTGTTCTTTATAGATACCTAGCATTGAAGCAGGGAACAATCCTGGAGGAATTAAATGAACTTGTGATGATACCAATAATGTTATTAATATTTACACATTTGAATAGGAAAGTAGTCTTTAAAGGTGCTCTCTGCCTTGGCACAGTGTAAGAAACTGTAAGATCTGTCCATGAGGCTGTTTTGTGATGACAGCTGGAAAGTTAACATTTATGATATTCCTCAGCTTGACCCTTGACATCACCAGATCCTATATAACTAGTTATGAATCAGGCATAACCTACATGCTCTTTATATCAAAATGTGTTAGAGACAAAGCTAGTTACGCTTTAGCCTTTTCCAGCAGGCCCTCCACTGCTGAACAAAGCCAGATAATACTTTCCAAGAATTCAGAGATTTAGAATGAGTAAGCAGCGTGAGACAAAATGCCTGAGTTTTATTTGAAACAGAGTACAAAAAGGAAACCTAGGTGCAGACTAGGGAAGAAGAGACTTGTTGAGGTCTAGTTAAGAAAGAAGTGGAGATGTCTGGAAAGCTTTGACCTAGGTATTGCAGGATTGTCTCATTTTGAAAGAGTGTTGACACTGGTAAAATATACAGAGTAGCTCAGAGGAACAGTTTGGGGCATCTGAAAATCAGCTGTGATGGAGATAACCCTGAAAGCATCAGTGTTTGTGAGTTTGAGCTTGAGAGGTTATTCTTTAGAGCCACTGGCTTTTAATCATTTAAGACTGTAGCAGTCTCCATGATGTCCCTGAGGTAAGCATAATTTCTTTCATCTGAGAACAGCTCCTCATGATACCTATGAAAATTTAAGAAAATTATTAACTTAGAAGTAGTGAATATGCTTATTTTGCAGTCTGGTAAGCTGTATTTTATGTCTACACATGAAAATTACAGAAAGAAGGCCCAGAGAAACAGTCGCACTAATTCTGAAGTGTGTTAGATATTTAAAGTATGTTCTTCAGTTCCTGCCAGGTGGTCTTTGCGCACTGTATGCACTGAATAACTCAGCAGCTATCCCTGCAGAACTTAATTTATAATTATAATATTGATAATTGTAGACCCAGACTCAATAAAAGAAATGCATGCCTTTAATTAGTACTCCAAAAATATGTATCAGATACTTTCTTGGCATACTAAACCAATAATGTGAAAACCAAGCATTTTGCTGAGAGTACCTATGTAATTCTTTGTCTGAACACATTCTTTGTGTAGGGTTTTTTCCTTTAAACTGGATTCTCAGATAACTCAGGAGCATTATAAAAATATATAATCTGTAATAAAAATGGTTGTGCGAAATTTCATGCATCTTATTATGCAGTGTTCTTAAGGTATTTTAATATGCAAGATGAGATTAGTAGCTCCATTTGCACTTGAATTTTTAATCATTGAGGTTAATATTGTCCCATATGTAGATTTAGTCACTTTCACGTTTTTAAGTATGGGAAGAAATAATTTTCCCATAGCTTAAAAATGATTCTTGGGAATAGAATGTAGCCTGTAGGTCGAAGAAAATTTTAGATAGATAGAACACCCATTATCCTTCCTTCTCTCTTTTCATAAAATATTTACTTCTCTAGAAATATTTAATATAAGTTATTTCATAGTGGCAAAGTTGCAATCTCTGAATATGTACATTTTGAATCCTTCTTTTGTACTAGGATTCAACTACACCTGTGATCATGTGCCAATACAGATTATTGACTGAACAAATGTCCCATAGTATTTTCACAACTGAATCTGATGGAAAATGTGACCTCCAAGATCAAGGGTTGAAAAGACTAAGAAACCAGGAGTCTGCCCAGATAATAGATTCCAGAGAAGGCCACAGCTTTTTATTTACTAAGAGATCAGTCCAGATACTTTAAATAGTTTAATGAGACCAAAGGGGTTAGATAACATAACTTTAGTATTACCGATTGTCCCAGGTTCAGCAGTAGCAATCATTTGAACCTAGGACACAGATCCACTGTAAATACAGGTTTCTCCAGAAAAGCTACACTGCATGTGAAAAGACCAACAGGTACATTATAATCCTCTGAAGAAATTATAGTAATAGGAGCAGAAA
The DNA here is from genome assembly GCA_026283785.1 of Coracopsis vasa. Taxonomy (NCBI): domain Eukaryota; kingdom Metazoa; phylum Chordata; class Aves; order Psittaciformes; family Psittacidae; genus Coracopsis; species Coracopsis vasa. The sequence continues at coordinate 8,264 of JANHGB010003880.1, read as the reverse complement.
GATTCACCATAAGTCAATCTGGTTGTTAAACCAAATTCTCTCTTCTGAATGCATACAAAATAGACATTTCCATATTCCGAATGGTCTTTTAAGTTCTTATTAATTATTAACATTATAAGAAAGCTACAACTATGATTTAAAAAATGATCTAGTTTTTCCTCTTCATCCTTCCATCCATACCTGAAGGTATTTGGAGAGGGATTCAGATATTTCATGTATCGTTTCTACCTCATAGTCTCTGAGAGTTTAAGCTCTCTTGCACATGTTAAAAGCATGGTTATTAATGACAGGAGACTTCTAATTCCTAAAGATTCTGATTTAATTTAGGCTAATTTTATTTGCAAACACCTGTAAATGCAACACTTTATTAAACTCATTCAAGTTGAATTTCTTCATCCATGCAAATCTCACAATCTGGTTTATTTGTGTGCTTTCTTCGTCCTCTGTCTCTGATCAATATGCTACAAGAGTTGTTGTATTACTGCATTTGGGAACTAGAGGTGTGGAAGAGGTATGGGAGTTGCCCAAAATTTCACAGAAAGGCTGTGTTGGAGGAAGGAACAGAATCAGTTTTTTTCAGATTTGTTTTCTCTGTTTACTCTGTCCATGCCCTTCTCTGCTGTACCTTTCTAATTTAGAAATATGCATGAGTAAAACTTCCCCCTGCCTCCTTCTCCCTTCTCCGCCATTCCCTTTGCATATGTTTTTATCTACCTATAGAATCAGAAGTGGTACATTTTAGAGCATTTCTATAAAGGTTTCTCTTGAAGAAATCTTGTACAGGAGATAATTGCACAAGAAGGATCTTAAATTTGTTACCACATAATGGGAAATTATTTTTTATCCGATATGGTGATAAAGTTGTGGAACGGGTGTTGTGTGTTACTTTCTGAACCAAGCTGGGATGGAGCGTAAAGTCTTAGCAGAGCAGTACAGTATTTATCATCTACATATGAGGGAGACATAGAGCTTTATCCTTTGTCAAGCAATTACTGCTCTTATGTTAAGCAGAGCTGTGTGAAGATACTGAATACTTTCAAAGAAACTATCTACATATTTTTATTATAGAATTCCATTATGAGAATGGAAAAGCTGGTTCAGAATAGTTTACATTTAAATGTCGCCTTGAGTGTGTATCTTACTGCATGGCTGAAACAACAACAGCAAAGTTCTTCCTCTTCACACTTCCCAGTTTATTTCCTATTTATTATATTTGGATGGAGTGGCAAGCTAGATGTATTGGGTTTACAGGGGTGGCTCCTGTGAGAAGCTGCCAGAAGCTTCCCCCGTGTCTGATAGAACCGAAGCCAGCTGGCTTCAGGACGGACACACCATCAGCGATGGTGGTAGCACCTCTGGGATAACAGATTTAACAAGGTTAAAAAAAGCTGTGCAGCAACAAATGGGAGACAAGAGTGAGAATATGAGAGAGAAATAGTCCTGCAGACACCAAGGTCAGTGAAGACAGGAGGAAGTGTTTCAGGTGCTTGAACAGAGATTCTTCTTGCAGCCCATAGTGAAGTAGTAGTGAGGTATGCTGCTCCCTGGAGTTCCATGGTGGAATGATATCTTCCCGCAGCCTATGGAAGACCCCATGCTGCAGCAGGTAGATGTGCCTGAAAAAGTCTGCAATCCTGTGGAGAGCCCGTACTGGACCAGGTCTGCTCTCAGGACTTGTGACCCTGCAAGGGACCCACGCTGAAGCAGTCTGTTCCTGAAGGACTGCACCCTATGGAAGGGACTCATGCTGAAGCCGTTCATGAAGAACTGCAGCCTGTGGGAAGGATTCATGTTTGAGAAATTCATGGAAAGCTATCTCCTGTGGAAGGACCCTGCGCTGGAGCAGAGGAAGGTAGCAGGGAGGAACAGCAAAGACAACTTGTGATGAACTGATCACACCCCCATTCCCAGTCCCCCTGCATCACACAAGTGAAGGACATACAGAAAATCTGGAGTGAACTTTATTTGGGAAGAAGTGAAGGGTGGGGGGAAGATGTTTTGAGATTTGAGGTTATTTTTCATTATCCTGCTCTGATTTGGTTGGTAATAATTTTCTTGATTTGTGTCTGTTTTGCCCATGATGGTAATTGAAGAGTGATCTTCCTGTCCTTATCTTGACTGACAAGGCTTCTGTTGTATTTTTTCCCCCTATTCAAGTTGGGGAGAGGGAGTGATAGAGTGGCTTGGTGTGTACCTGGCATCCCACCAAGGTCAACCCACCACAATGAGGATGCCCCTTTTCCTCATTTAGCTGGATAATGCATCATCCAGATGGTGATTATACATCCTTATCTTCCCACTTGCTGGGAGAGACAGAAGCTTCTGGGTCTTTGCTTGCTGTTTCTGTGTGAAGCCATTGAGCTCTTGGCACAACACTTCATTTTTGAACTTGACATTTCCTTGTCCTCTAGGGAAATGCTGTTGGGCTGACGCAGTTCAGCCAATGTACCCTGACTGCTGGCTCAGTGCGTCCCGTGCAGAGTCTTTTACATGATTATTTGGTGAACTGTTAATTCCCCTTGCACTACTAGGTCTACTTCAGGATTGTTGTATTGATTTATAAAGCCTTCAGTTTGTTAGGCCATGTTATCTCCCTGATGAATCTCTTTCCAGTGTAGCATTGATTATCTGACACTTGGTATTTCAAGTTTTCTCAGAAGTAAGTTGTATTCTCTAGAAACTTTTCTTAAAGCAAGCTAGATGGAGCTTTGCTTCAGTCACTCACATATGCACTACAAAAGAAATTTCTTCCACAGCAGTAGATGTGTATAAGTGTTTCACTGTTTTGTCAAGATCAAAACCTTACAGACAAAGCTAGAATTGTATATGAAGGTGACATACTGGCCAAAATTGAGAACCTTATCTAAAATTTTTATGTAAACTTACATAATTCGTTAAAGTAGATCTGTTTATTTTGTTCTCATTGTTTTAGCTTGCAAGCTAAGGAATAAAGAAATGCTCAGGAATAAAGAAATGGGCATTTCATAGATATAAATAAGTAAGGGTAGTGAGACTGAAATATCCTTTAGAAACCTTCCCAGACTGGCATGTGTTATGGACCCAGGAATGTGGCATTTGACATTGTGGGCAAATATCCAAGTAACAATGACTATAAAAATAGATACACACAAGCATCTGCGTAAGCAGAAACAAGGAGTGATGAGGATTTGTTGAGAGGCCACCATAATTTTACAATGATATGAAGGTGACAGAAGGACTAAGAAAACAGCACACAAACCCAGTTTTTCTGAGGATTTTAAGTTCTTGCTGGTCACATCAAAAAATAAATAGATTCGCGAGTGATAATCTTTGTTCAATATCAAATTTGGAATTGGACATGGAGGCGAATGAAATTGTAAAATACAGTGGGCCATAATTCAGGATGAAATATTTGAGTTTATAAAACCAGTGTCAAAATTCAGTTCTATTATTCATGAAGAGAAAAGCTGAGGTTTATGCTGCTGCAGTTTAGCTTTCATTGACATTCCATTTTACAAACTATTATGGGGCTTTGCCAACTGCAGACATCATGATTATTTACAGAAATGGTAATACTGGCTAAGAATCCACTGTTGGGAATTAGGATGCTGCTACAAGATAGCAATACTGAATAGGAAGTTTAAAATTTCTGTTAGCTAGGAACCCTTTGAGTGTAATACATCTTTTTCACATATACCTAACAGGAGCCGCAGATAAACATAAATAGACTGATAGAATCATAGAATGGCTTGGGTTGGAAGAGACCTTCAAAAAACATTTAGTTCAGTGGCTCTCACCATGAGCAGGGACACCTTCCACTAGATCACGTTCCTCAAAGCCCTGTCCAGCATGACCTTGAACAATTCCAATAACGGTCATCACAACATCTCTGAACAACCTAAGAGACAAGATGTAGAATGAACAGAGACAAGAAGTGGTTCCATGTGGCTATTGCAAATGTTGTTGTATTCGAGAAAAAATTCTTGCATAAGGAAAACTGTTTCAAGCTATTTAGAACTGCTTTTACAAAGGAAAATCGGATTCTTAGCATTTTTGGTGCTAGGATAGCCTATACTTATTCTCTCTCTGCGTGCTCTTATTTTTAGCATATTGACACCATCTTACTTGAAATTAATTTGATCCTAGAAAAAAGGCAGCTAAATTAAATTGTTTAAAATATTATATAATTGCAGAGAGATGATTAGGGGTTTCATCGTGAGATACTTATCATAACAGATACCTATCATTATACCTGCTGTTATATTTTAAGAGTACAATATTTCCTTTAGAAGTCACCTATTAAATATTTTGCTGCAATTTTATGTGTTAACATCTTTCTTACATATAAGCTAGTACAGGCAATTTTACTGAGTTCTTATGAAAACTCTTGCTGAGTATGTGCAAACAACATAATTTTATTTCCTATGCCACTGTTTTCAACTTTTGCAGTTAAAAGAAAGCTTTCTGTATCTTAGCAGCAGTGTGTATGTATTTGGAAAAATGGAGCTGAATTTTCAAGATATACCTTAAGAATTGCAATTACAAGCTTGACATACACTGCTGAAGTTCTATGAAGGTTCCTAATGCTGGATGTTGTGTTCTGTGTGTTCTGTGTATCCTCAGGGAGTTTTGAGACTGATAAAAGGAAGACTAGAGAAAGGGAGTGATAAGAGAACTAATGAACAGGTAAATGTTAGCACAGCATTTTGAGATGATTCCGGAGGTGAGCTGCGAAAGGAAAGTTTAGTCAGGAGAATAAAATCTAGTGCGTATATCTAAGGTCCGCAAAACAAGTTATTTTAAAGTATGATAAAAAATTTAAGTAAAATTGAGTGATGCATCCTGGTTTAGCTTACTACAATGTAGAGTGACTATGAGGACTCACAGCATCTTACAAACTGAAAGCTAGGAGCTAGGATTTCACAGATTCTTTGCCCTGAGACAGATAAATTAATGTACAAGAAAACACATTATTCATTTGAGAGATACTGATTTGTAGCCTTTTTTCTTTAATCTGAATGAACCTGATTGATTGCAAATATTCGCCTTCATAAACAGCAGCACAGATGTATGGTGAAAGGGCATTCTTGATCAACAGCACCAGCGATGTTGGCAAAATCTGAAGAAATAGTGCTTGCTAATGGACTAATTCTGCAGAGGCAGCAAAGAGCACAAAGCACTTTTTGTTTCTGTGAGCTCAACAATATGAAGCAAGAAAGGCTTACTCAGTTTAAATAACACTGCAGTGGGTTAATTAAAAATAGTTATGTAATATCCAGCCAATTCCTTCCATCTCATTCTCCCCTAAATTCAAAATAATGTTGAAATAATCAATTCTTTATATAAATGTGTTGATTAAATGGCTTTATACTGCTGCTGGAAGCTAACAGATATGAATAAGTAGTTCAGGAAAATAATGTGTTAATGATGAAGACTTTCATAAATCACTTTAGTGATATTTCTGCTTAGATTTCTGTTTACAAATAAAATATCTTTATGCTGTGAGTTTTAAAGAATATGAAAAGTAAAGGGAGACTTCAGGTACCTCCATTTTTGGAACCTCACTTGAATCTTAGTTTTCAAAAATAAGAAGAAATGGACATTTCAGAAAACTGTGACTATGTTACATTAACTCTATCCCAGCTAAAACCAAGACAGTCCCAAATGAAAATATAAGAAGAAATTACCTTCTCCTTCTCCCCTCCATAACCATTACTAAGTTTTAAAATGTGTGATAAACTCTGATTGGAATATCTATTCAGTGGATATGGTACCTGAACGTACAAGGTTGTAAGTAATCCTGCTCAGGTTTGTATGCAAGAATGACATTTGGCCTAGTGTGTTCAAACATTTTGAAGGGAATCAGAAGCAGGACTTTATACCAGGTTAGCATCCCCTCAGGAAAAAAATCTCTGATATGCCACAGTGATTGATAAAACACTGCTCTAGATGCCTAAGAATCAATGTCTGATTCTTAATGGAAAAGGACATAAAAATATCCAGGAAAAGGAGTACTTGGACAAAATATTCTAAATTGTGTGTACATTACTTATACTACACATGTATAAGAGGTGGTCTTCACAGTAAGAGAACAGCTTAATGGAGAAGCAGCTTTCTCATAGCCTAAAATCTGATAGCACCATTGGTTATCAAGGGTATCTGGCACCCCAGCAGCCCTACTGTAACTTTTCTCCAGAATTGTTCTTAACCGCCAAAAAAATAGCTGTTTTTCTTATCTGTTTTGCAGACAAATATGACCAAAATGTGTGTGCTTTTAATGGAGCAGGCTGAACCTTCCTAGTTTATGGCAATCTGGAGTGTTTGCTTCATCTGAGAAAGGTGTGAGCTGAATATAATCTGCCTTTTTGCAGTGCACTCAATTCACTACTTGAAAGGCAGGACTTGGCAGTCTGATCTTTCCTACTATATTATGATTATTTTCCTCAGGCCAAAATCAAGCTGCCAGTTCTAGAGAGACTCTTCTCACAGCAGGTAATGTCAATAAAAAAAGTACTGAGAAGTGACAGGAATAGCAGGTATGCCAGATCACCCACATCATCATCAGCGGGTTGACGCTTTTCAGCTTTTGTCGCATTCTCCTTTATCTGACCTCTGATGTCAAAGGAGGTGGCTGGTGTCTCTGCCTCACTAATCATCTCTGACATGTGTCTGGCACTGGCAAATTTACTCAAAAGGATGTGCCTGCTGCGTTCTAGATTGGCCTTCACTCATGGGAGGGGAATAAGTACTCTACATTTCGAACCAAGCCTCCAAAAATGTAATGAGTGCTTCATGTACTGCTCACTGTTTCACATAGGAGTCCTTTCTTCTTCAGACCTGTCTACTCAAAGTACCACAGTAAGTCATATTTTTTTCAGGCTGCTCTTGCAACTGATACTTTAGTCAAGATCTTTTGATCTTGTGTCAAGAGAAACAAAACAGATGAGTTTGTTCAGAAAGGAGCATCATTTTGGAGTATCCTAAACATAAAATTTTAAAATTTCCTTCCAATAAAAATGTTTGAATCATAGAATGAGATAGGTTGGAAAAAACCTTTAAGAACATCAAGTCCAACCTCTACCTCAGGACTGCCAAGTCCACCACTAAACCATGTCACTGAGGGCCTCATCTATGTGCTTTCTGAACACTTACAGGGACAATGACTCCACCACTGCCCTGGGCAGCCTTTTCCAATGCCTGGTCACCGTTTTTGTGAAGAAATTTTTCCTAATATCCAATATAAACCTCCCCTGGCACAGCCTGAGGCCATTACCTCTTGTTCTGTCACTTGTTACTTGGGGAGAAGAGATCAGCAACCTCCTCTCTCCATCTTCCTTTTAGGTAGCTGTACAGTGCGATCAGGTACCCCCAAGTCTTCTCTTCTCTAGATTAAAGAACCCCAGTTCCCTCAGCTGCTCCTCACAAGACTTTTGCTTTAGGCCCTTCACCAGCTTCATTGCACTTTTCTGCTCTTCATTGCCTTTGCACTTGGAGTGCTGAGATGGAATGTGTACCCCTTTGAAATCAAAATATTTCCCATAAATTTTATCAGAGGGAAGAATTTGTTGCTAATTTTTTCCTTCAACTACTCCTTTTCTGAGTTGCTTGATTTTGAATCACACTTCCAAGGAGAGGACCAAGGGAAAGGATTTGTATGCATGCTTCTTTCTTCATGTCTGTGGTGAATTAGACAGTCCCCTTCAACTGAAGTTCAGAATTAAAAAAAGTGTGATTTTTACGGATTGTCTCGTGAATTTAGTCAGAAGTGTTTCTGTGTTTGTGCCCTTGGGGAAAAGCTTTTAATAAGCCCTAATAAATTAGTAATCATGTGCATGAATCTTCGCTCTTTCTTACTAAGACTACACAGAGTTGTTTCTTAATTCCTTTTCTACTAGCAAATCACAGAAAGGATTTGAATTGGTGAGGAGGTTTCTTTATTCTGCATGATATAATCACTGAATTCCTTGATTAGTGTCTTTTCATTTTATCAATGAACACTTCTCTGAATTTCAATTAGGTGTTTCCACTGAGAAATTTGTGAGAAAAAAGGTGAAGTGTTTCAGTAATTATGGTAGTCAAGTGAAACAATGTTTTGCAGCTTGAGTGTCAAACACAGAAATATTTGCTTTAAAAGCATGATCTTGTGAGGAAATTTATGTTCAAAAGACTGTTCAGCAGCTGCTTGGTTACAAAAGAAAGGGACACCTCCATTCCTGTCTGCTGTCTCAGAAGCAAAATGACAGCTTTTTTTTTTTTTTTAAGGTGTCTAACTGGTTTGGAAGAGT
>JANHGB010003877.1:0-15190 GCA_026283785.1 Coracopsis vasa | reverse complement strand
AAATCCCCCTCATGAAGATGCTGTCAGACAGTGCTTTCCCCAAATGTGAATTAAAGCTTTATCAACTGCAGGCAGTGTTAATGCTAATAATCCAATTAAGTGCAAGCGAGGCTCATTTAGATACATGAAGGATTTCACTGCAACATTAAGAACATTTAAAATTAGCAAGAAGGAAAAACACTCTGAAGCACCTGGGGACTGAGAATCCCCAAGTGTTGGGTGTATTTTTTGCCTCCAAGTGCTTTTTACAGACTGTTATTAAAACAGCCTCCATGGCTTCTCCAGGCACAGACATAAACCATTTACATGGATTTACCAATCCAAGTGGCATCCAGAAGCATTTTGTAGAGCCTTATAAGCATCAAATCAATCCGTATCACCTCATCCCTCTGCTGTGCAGAGCTCTGTTTAATTGTACAGCTGGACTGGTGCTGCACAGCTGTGAGTTATCACAGCACCAGTGCCCATCTTAGTTATCCACATGGGGCACATTTTGTACCTGGGATGTGCCTCTTCCTTGAGGATTCTCTTACCTGAATTTGTCTGCACTCAAAAAACCCCCACTTGGACTCACAACTGAAGTTCTGACTGAAAAGAACTGGATAAGGGAGCATTTTTAGATGATACCATCAGCAGATGGACTGCAAATTCTTCACTCAAAGCTGTCAGGAAGAAATCTCTTCACCAGGTACTGCGCAATGCCCACATGGGTCAGACTTGATTCCTTACAGCGAGCCAGAAGAAAGGTCTCCTTGCTTCTCAGAAAGCTTTTAAGGTCAGCCTGGAGCCACCTGTACAGAGATTTATCCATAAGTGATGGATAGAAGGCTTTCCAGGAGGAGGAAAACACTGAAAAGGAATTGGGCTTTAATATATAAAGAAAAATCTGATTAAAAGAAAAATCAGAGTAATGAAGTGTACAGAAGATACTGTGATTTAATACAGCTTCATCAGTACTATGACTTTTGGTGATTGTTTTTTAAGACGCTGAGCAGTGCTACACTCAGTCCCTTCAAAACCAGTGAGGTCACCTGGCTTCTGGTCTGTGAGAGAAAGGAACTGGAATCACAGCATCACAGAATTGAGTTGAAGGGGCCTTAAAGCTCACCCAGTTCCAACCCCCTGCCACAGGCAGGGACACCTTCCACTGGAGCAGGTTGCTCCAAGCCCCGTCCACCCTGGCCTTGAACACTGCCAGGGATGGGGCAGCCACAGCTTCTCTGGGCACCCTGTGCCAGCGCCTCAGCACCCTCACAGGGAACAACTTCTGCCTAAGAGCTCACCTGAATCTCCCCCCTGGCAGGTTAAAGCCATTCCCCTTGTCCAGTCCCTACGGGCCCTTGTCCAAAGCCCCTCTCCATGTTTCTTGTAGCCCCTTTAGGCACTGGAGCTGCTCTAAGGTCTCCCCTTAAGGAGCCTTCTCTTCTCCAGGCTGAATAAGCCCAGCTCTCTGGGCTCAAGCACACACTGCTGGGTCAAGGGGAGCTTCTTATAAATCAACACCTCCTCCCCCCAACTCCTTCTCCTCAGGGCTGCTCTCAGTCCAGTCTCTCCCCGTTGGTAGTTGTGTCTGGGATTGCCCAGACCCATTTTAAAATAAGCTCACTACTCAAGTCTTTAACACTTCCAAGTGTGAAGTTCTGCTTTGAGTTTAATTAACCATCAAACAGAGGAGTCATTTACTTCAAAAAGGCAGGGTGTTTATTTCCATAGGGAATAAAAATAAACTGTAATACAAGTGAAACTTCATGGAACAAATACGTTTAGAGGAAAAAGGACACAGTGCTCCCCTAAACATGGTACAACAGGGGTTTTTAAGCAGTGCATGAACTAAAAGGACTTACACAGCCATCGCAGCACATTCAACAACATGGGATTTATCACCCACAATCTTATACAACTGGCCCTCAACAGGGACACCAACAAAACCAGAGACTGACAAACAGCACAAACATTGACACTTTCCAGCCGAGCACCACACAGTTTTGGGAACATTCCTACAAAGATCAGTTTGTGGACAATAGGAAAAGTACATGTGTGCTCAGTTACACGTGACTAGATCCAGTGCTACGAGTTATTCCAGTAGTATGCTGCTACATTAAATACAGATGATTATACACAGAGAAATGATGAGATACGCATCAACCATTGTCACCTACCCTCCTCCTGCATCGCCTCTGTAGTTCAGAAGTGCCAAAAGGACATTGAGATCCCTGCCCGAACCAACTACACTGACACAGACCGGCACTGACCTGGCTGCTCCTAGTGCTGAAGATGCTTATGAAGACATGGATTTCAACATCACCTGGTTGGAGACATTCCTCATCCAGTTAGTCAAGTGCTGTGTATGAATCCAAACAAAACTACTACATTCAGAACAGATTCTTCATCCCTGCTCCGTCCTGAGGCATGGGAAGTGCCTATAGGTAGTATAGGGAATAACATGTTAGGTCCATAGGAAGCATGACCCAGCACTCAGAGCAAAGAGTAGGAAAGGGAAGGAGAGCAAAGCAGCAGCCACCTTTTGAATTGCCACTCATGAATATCCATCACTGAGCAGTGTCAAGTGATCCCTTTGGGAGCACAACAACAGGCACTGGAGCTACCCAAAGACCACTTTTGCCACAAGTGAACTGAAACAGCATCTGGCACAAGAGCTCTTTTAAATGCCTTCCCCTGCAGGTGCTACAGCTCTGTTAGATGCCAGGGTGCTCCCTCTCAGTGCTCACCACCTCCAAACCTGACACACCACCAGGCACAGGCCACTTCAGATTTCCAGCTGTAACTCAGCAAAGACTAACTCAAAGTGTAGATCTCCTGAAGCTTTGTGCACCTTCAGCTCCCAGCAGGACCCTCACCAGGATCTGAGGAGCTCACTGAAGCTCACCAGGTACCTAGGAGGAGGCTTCCTTCTCCATCCTCGTAGGGTAGCAGCACCCACATCGCAGATGGATTCTTCTTTTAAGTACTTAAATGAAAGGCATTCACTAAGAGCAGGAACAGGACACACAGCCACAAGCGTATTACACCTCCAGGCTTTAACAAACTGCTTTTTCTCTCCCGTGAAGAAGGGCCAACTAACTACAACTCCACAGGAAAACCAATCATTCCCTTTTTTTCCTTCTGTAAACCAAACAGCATCAATTGCATTTTCCCTACCACAGGCAACAACTGCAGAACAAAAAGCAATTTATGAACCCAGCATTATGAAGTTCGCATTAAGACATTTCAAATGAGAAATAAAGATATACGAGCCCCTCTTCTACTTCCAAGTAGTAGCTTTAACACAGAGTATTGTAGGCACTTGCTCATTGCAGTGCTTTACCTATTAGTAGCAAGAGAAATACAAGGTAGAGCATGACACTGTGATGCCATGGGGTATCTTGGTAAAGCAAGAGGTGCTCCAGAAAAGCAAGAGTTTTACATAAACAGAGCAAACAGGATCCCTCCTCCTTTCCAGTTCTTGGAATCCAAATGGAAAGCAGCAAATTGCATTGTTCACTCAACAGCTCCATGTAAAAAGCTTTGTGGCTTCACAACACCATGGATTCTCCACTAGAACAAACAAGCTACAGGAACTTTTCACTTACACAGTGCTTGCCAAGAAGATTCCTATGAAACAGATTTACATTGCCTTTAACACTTTTAGGGAACATATAATGAAGTCAGTTGCCACTGTCAGCAGGACACTCCTTGAGGAGCGAACATGGGGTTCTGGCAAGGCTCTGGGAAGGAATCCAGCTGAGCAGAGACCTGAGGATGTGCTGCAGCACTTGGAATAGCTTCTCATTTCTGGTCTTGAAACACCCAAGAGTCACTGTCAAAACTAAAAAGCTTCCAGGTAATTGGTTTGCAAAGAAATAAGCTCATGGAAAGCCAGGAAACACTGGAATCTTTTCCAGCTCCATACATTTACAGCACCAGCAGGAATGATTTTTAATACATTAAATCCAAGAGGTTTAAAAAGCCAGACCATTACCCTTTTATTTTGGCTAGGTCTTGCATTTCAAAGTATAAAGTCATCCATTGTTTTGCTACTGAAGTCAAAAGCAGCAAGATTACTAAGAGCTTACTAATACTTTCAGTATATGGAGTAATCTTTCACAGTTCTATGCAACTGTAGTAATCTTGTCATCAAGAAGGATTTATGGAGATGTCAGCATCACGTTTCAGGAATAAGCAAAGATGATTATACTTTCTCCAAGGTAATCTATGGTAATTCAGAACTCAAGGCAATGTGTAAACATGTACAGAAACCTTCTGCAAAATGCTTTTCTACAATGATTAACCAGTGGTGTGTCCAAATCCTTCAGCAGTCAAATTCACTGCAGGTCTGAATCTCTAATTCTCAGTAGAGAACATGTTACAAGGACTGATGACATCCAGAATAACTGGTCCTGAAAGTGCCAGTCTTGGTCCCATTTACCATTTCAGAGCTCTCTATCTGAGAAGCTACGAACACCATCCACTACTCTTCTATCACCTAGAAAGGAAAGACAGGGCTGATGCATGCAAAATGGGCTCCAAACCAAAGTGCTCCAAATGGAGCTTTTACACTACCAAGAGGCAAAGGGAAATTATCTCCCCAGTACCCTCCAGCGGAAATCACAACAGATTCCCAGCCCTGGGTTACAGGAACAGCTGGATTAACACTTGGGGTACAATCTCCTCACTTGAGGAGTACATGGATATGGCAAATTTAAAAGGTTGGTAGAGTAACTTGGTGTTAGGAGCTTCACAAATCTCTTTTTAGGGGCAAAGAGACTCAAGAACAGATGCTCATCTTGAGATAAAGAAAAGATGCATTCAGAAACGTGCACCCTTCAAAACAGATACATCCTTGTTGCATTCTTGATATGCAGCCACACAACAAATTCCAAACATCATTAAAATCCTGAACCAGACCTGCTTGTGCTTTGTTTTTAAATGGCTCACACACTGTAGTTCTACCTTGAAAACAACTACATTCCTTGCTTTAAAATTGACAAACCTGCACATTAAAACCCAGTTTCTCTCTGCCATTCTAGGCATTGAAAACTCTGTTTTCAGGTATTGCCCTTTTTCCTGGGGTCTTCTGCTATACTTAAAAGATCTGTTTTCTTACCCAAAGTGAGACACTCAGGGGAGTTTTGTTTTTTTCCTTTCTACTTGAACATTGAAGCTAACCTGGTCATTTCACCATATATGAGCACACGAACAATGACTATTGCATTTTCTGCTGTTATAGTGGAATGTTTCTGCTTTTCACTGCACATTGGGAGGGTTAACTTAGACAATGTTTATAGTTCCTTTCAAAATTTCATAAAACCCCTGGTTTTAAGACCTAATGGTAGCATCTAATTGAAATACCAGCATCTAATTGAAAGATCCAGAAGAAAGCAGCAAAGCATCTTGAGTGAAGCTGCATGAAGAAACTCTGTTAAGTTAAGCACATCTTTAGAAGCTTGCCCAGAACAAGTACTAGGGAACAGCTTTCCTGACCAGCCATCTTCCTAGGGGACAAGCCCCTCTTTCTCCACAAGACTTATGGATAAATGGGACATAAGTTCCGGTTTTAAACCCCAACTTTGAACTGGTGTCTCCAGATGAGATTCCTGCAGTCTAAGGAAACCAAGCAGTGCTAACAGCCAGAGTGAGCCCAAGCTGGAGCCACAGCCACGAGCCAAGATAACCACTCTGTGTTCCACTAACAGGACATGTCCCAAGTTAGGTTTTGTTTGTTTTAGGTTTTCCCAGCTCCATGGAAGTACAAAGTTCATTGCCATGAGACAGTACAGACAAAACATCTCTAAGGTTCATGTAACTTTAACATCCAAGACAACCTGCACTATGATCATTCAGCATATGATGTGAAATAACCATTTCAAACCCCATTTCAGTAGCAGAACGCCCCTGATCTGTAACTACTGCCTTGTCAATGGACATGAGGAGAGCACATCGACTCCAGCTTAGAACTATGTTACTCTCTTGCTTCAATTTAACCAAGATCATAAAACAAGAGATAATAAAATCCATATGATTTTTTCCCTATCTTTTCTCATTTGTCATCCTCCCTCTGTCACAAAGCCAGAGGTTACACAGGCTTTGTGGCTTGCTGCCCTCTCACAGTCAGTAAATACGGTCCTTACCCTTTGAAAGGTCAGTTTAGAGGGAAGCTAGTGTACTCAGGGGATCAGCAAAGATCCTGGAGAAGCCAGAGCAGGTAAAAAACCTGGTTTAAAAATACTGCCTACAAAGATGTCCAAATACTACACTCTATGCTACAGTAATAAAAAGGGAGCATTGCATGGGTAGACATTAAAAGGTCTCCATAAAAAGGCACAGGGGAGTTTGGTTTTGTTTAACAAATATGCATAGGAAACAAAAACTGAATCAGTTCTGCCACAGGGTGAGGGTCCATGCAGATTCATTCACAGCTAAGAAAAAGAGGGGGAGTGTTATTATTTGAAGAGGAACTGACATTTTTATCATTTTAAGATGACCTTGCACCATCACTGAGAGTAATTGGATTGTTATCTTTTCTACTCCAGTTGTAAACACCACACAGTCCCTAAGCCCCATGTAAATTGGTCAAGATTTCTTTCAGCTTGAAACACCAAGTACTGGCAGCAGTCATGAACCTTAAACACGTTGTGTTTCCAGTAAGCAGTAACATTTGCACGAACTCAAGACAGCCTCCTGGGCAGCTCTGTACACATCATCTTCATTTCAGCTGCAAAACGATGGGAACCAAAGCAAATGCAGCCTGCGTGCCCTACAGTGAGCACAGCTCACTGCCAACACACCACTCACACTCAGCTGTCCATGGGTAGGGGGTCTGCACCTCCTGGGGGCACAGCCCCCTCAGGCCTCACCACCACAAGCGCCTGGTTCATCGAAATCAGTTCTCAGAGCTCATCAGTGGTGCTGAGGTTTTCCACCCTTCACTTCAGAGTCCAACACATGAGGGGTGTCACTCAGATCCTGGAGGTCCCGGTGATGAGACAGGTTCTCTTTGTGCTTTTGGTCCACACCTGATGCAACATCTACATCCCCCATCAAGGCACCGTTGCTCAGCACAGGAGGTGGTTCCCCTTCATAACCCTGAGGAGTGTTGAGCATCGGTGTTTTTGAAGTAGTATGTCCTACTTTAGATAAAGAGGAGCCTTCACTGGGCAAAGGACCATCGAGGAAAGGAAGTTTCTACACAGATAAAATGACATGAAAAAGAAATTAATGGAAGTTGCTATTCCCAGATGCCAGAGATATACAAAAATAACTGCCAACAGAACAGCCTTGTGCCAATGCCTCTTCTTCAGCTCTGTAATCCAGCACTGAAGTACACAAGCATAGATCCTTGCATGTTTGTATCCAGTCATTGTTAAATTAATAAAACTAAAGTTTCCAGCACTCACATTAACCTACCAAAGGACACAGATAATTCTTCTCATTGGTATATTTTTAGGTGACTCTCACTAATGTATTTTTAGGGTTTTTTTGGTTGGTTTGTGGTTTATTTGGGGGTTTTTTAAATACACATAGAAACGATATTGTGGACAGAGCCTTGAGCATAAAGAAAAGCTACACTTCTCCTTGCAGGCAGTTGTAGAGGACTGTGGAGGGTTGACCCTGGCTGGGTGCCATGCACCCACCAAGCTGCCCTTATCACTCCCTTTCTCAGCAAGATGATGTGAGGATAAAGTAAGATAGAAAAACCCTTGTGAGTGAAGATAAAGCCAGTTTGATGAAGAACAAGCGAGGTTGTGCATGGAAGCAAAGGAAAACAGAAGATTTATACTCTGCTTCCCAAGGAGCAGGACTCATTATGTGCAGTGGTGGCTCTAGAGGACAAACACCAAAATAACAAGTGCCCTTCTTCTTCCTTCCCCTCAGCAAAACTGCAAGGTTTAAACTGACCAGACTATTTTTGTTTTTCTTTTCTGACTTGCACTGCCAAGTAGAGATCTGCATCTTCAGACAGACAAATACAGCTCCCTGAGAACCTCATCAGAGCTGACCACACCATGAAGCGTGTGGTTGTCTATTGTTCTGGGTTGAAGGAAAGACATTGGTTATTCTGGACACAAGATCTCTGCCCTCCAATACCACAGAACACAAGTAGTAGATGTGCAAGATTCCCCATCCTGCTTTAGCAAAACACTTCAAATCTGAAATAGCCACTTTCAGAGGCTAATTCAGCCCACACCATCCAGTTATGTTTTGGCTATTGCATGAAAGCCAACTTAAGTAGCTCCACTGTTTAGTACTTGTGTCTTGTGACTAAGAAGACAGGAAAGAAAAATGAGGTGATGAGCTGAAAACAAGGATATTTTTCTATATTCATATTATTTATGTGGGGAAAATCAGGCCCATTCGTTTCTACTCTCCTTGAAGTTTGACATGAGTTGAAACCCAGATGTTCTTTTTAAAACTGCTTCATTTAGGGAATTAGAACATCAGGAACCTGCAACAGAACCTGACCAACCACAGCTTCTACCTAGCAGATGAGAATTTTGGGTAAATCAAACCTATTGACTGGAGCAATGGCATTTAAACCCTCATTTTGCCCAGCTCTGCCAAGCTTGTTGAAGCCATTGTTCAGTGTCAGTGTTCAGCCCCAGGTATATCTGCCAAAACCACTGGGTGATTTAAAATACTATTAAGATTCAGGACTCACATTTTCCAGTTCAGATGCGTTGTCCTCCAGTTTCATCTTCTGGCTCATGCAGTTAAGCAGATAATCCAGCACACACTGTTTTGGATGCATTCCTTTGTCAAAGCGGTTATACATCCCACACCAAAACCTCAAGGACAGGGCAAGGAAAGGGAATCAAATGGTTATTTGTACACTACTGGCCAACAAACAAACTAGATGCTGTTTAGGAAACAAATATACACCCAGTTAAGATTAGTAACATTCTAAAAACCTGCCACAGCCTTGGATTAGAAGACTCAGCATCAGTGGGTAAATACTTAAGAGTTTAAAAATACTTTTAAGGATTTAAGTAGTATGAGGTTATGATCCACATGTGCTGGCAGCAGGTATTAGCATTAAGATGAAGACACGCTTTTCCCAATAGAAGACTTACCGGAGGCTTGGGAGCTCACCCTCAAGCCCTCAATTTGCTCTGCTGTTATTAAAGCCCTTTGCCTGCCAGTAACCACACACAGCACTTAAAAACACATTTACATCCCTCCCTCCCTCAGCAGGGACCAGGAGTGAGGCAGAAACAAAGCAGCACTAACCACTCCAGCTGTAACACCCTGGGCAAGCAGAGAGACAACGGCAACAAGAAATCCCTTACCTGACTGTGTGAGCCTGGGAGTGATGGGCACTGAAACTCCTGTTTAAAGGCCTTCCTTAATATATACATATATATATATAAAGTGAGGAAAGGAGGAACTTTGTTTAACAACTGCTAATCCCCATCATGTAAATTTGGCAGAGCAAGCAGCCAGTGCATGTGGGGTCTATCTACATCTGAAGTTCTTTTCCTTGGCTTTCCTCACCCTCTTTCTCAACACCGAAGTCTTATTTTAAGTTACATTACCTGCACTTATTTAGCAGTTACCTGTGCATTATTACTCCCAGTTTATGGATGAACAATGGAGGCGAAAGGTAGAACAAACCATGTTCATCAGTGAATTTATAAAACTTGGACTGCCAATCTATGTTACAATGAAAGAAATGCCCCTCTTCCCTCCTTAAATAAGGAACTTACTGGAAACTAAAAGGTAGTGTGTTAGGTTGAAGCTCTTTGTAAGCTGTAAAACCTTTGTACAAGGGATTTCTCAATTCCTGCTTCTTCTGTAAGAGGAAAGGCCACAGAGAATGGGTCTTCTCAAAGATTCTGTCAATTACAAATAACAGCTTATCAATAAAACAAAGAATGAAGTTAAGGGGATTAGTAACTCTGGCTGAGCTGAGCAGAATCACATTAAAAGAATTATTTTTGCACAGCATCTCATTCATTTCATAAGCACAAGATGTATCACTGAAGAATACATAATCATTTAAAATGGACTCGATCCAGTCAAAAGGGGTATCTGCAAGTTAATACTTTGGTCCAAATTAAAACATCTGTCTTTGGGAATATAATTCATGTATAAATTGTTTTCACACTCCAGAACAGAAGCATCCTTCAAGACAAGGTTACCCTTAACCAATCCACAATTACATTAAAAGCACAAACACACAAACCTGCCCTTTTCCTGACTTTTAAAGAGACTTCTAGACTGTTGGCTCTCTAAACTGCCAATCTGCCAACTCACTTCAGATCCTCACGCTCCTTATGGCAGTTCCCGAGGAAGTTGCCAAACTGGCAGGAGTAGACATGGTCATGGATTTCAAGAAGGAAACGTTCATTGAACTCAAAAGAGCACGGGAACTGCTGCATGAGCTGCCACACACATTCAATGAACTGGGTGAAGACAGGGGAGACTTCTTTGGGGTCACCATCCAAATGGCCACATCTAGAGAGATGCAAATAAACCAGGGTTTAATCCTGTGTCACCCAACAGAAACCAACTCCCTCACCATTAAACCACTGGAAGTTTTCTTCACTACTAAAATAAGAAACTATTCTGCAGAGACAGAAAAAAACCCATGTGTTTTTTCTTACAGCAAGTGCACATTAAAGGGTGCCACCCTCATTACTTGTTCTCCAAGGATAACTGCTAGGAGTGATGAGAATTGTGCCATGTCTAAAGTCAAATTAGCCATGGAAGAGTCCACACAACATTGTTGCAAGCATCACAAAAAGTATTTGTGAACCAGGAATCCCTGAGCCTATGCTATGATGTTTGCATATGATGTGGTAAATATAACATCAAGGTAATAGCCCTACTAAATGCAGGCAATTACAGGAATCTGCTTAAGGGATGGCAAGTCAAATGGGTTTTTAGTACTATATTGGGCTCAAGTTTATGCCTTGAACTTGGTAAACGTTCAAGTCCTGAGCAAATATGAGCTGAGATTTTCTTCCAGGAGGTGACTGCAGAAGAATCAACATGCTTTGCCAGAACATCAGCACTCCTCATGTAACGCGAGTGTGATTTTACAGGTAGGAAACCACTCAGAACTCAAACAATTTGTTCAAGACTGTTTGATTTTGGAAAGTAATAGTAATAAAAAAGCACTGATGAAATAACCCCAGCAGATACTGGCTTTATGTCATCAACTCCAGTATTTTTCCATATCTTTTCTCCTCTGTCCTGTATTTTCATTAACATTTTTCATGAACCTGAAAACACTAGATTAGTTTCCCTGTCAAGCCTTCACCGAGTCACTGCACCCATAATGTGCTGTTCTTACCTGTGTGAAAACTTGTGGCCCATTGCAATCCATTCCTTCTCTATCAGGACCTTCAGTTTCAAAACAGAGATGAGAAAAAGAGCATTACTTTGTTTAGAAAAAGTAAAAGGAAGACTTTGATGCTAACGTCTACAGAGCTCACAACCATGTTGACCCTGCTGGTATGAGAGGCCAGTGAAAACAGTAATAGTGGTTTATACATTAGAGTTATCCACTTACCAGCACTATACCACTACTGAAACCACAAGTTATTTCAAGAAAGTCCAGTACTATTTTGAGGGAGTTTCTATGTTGTTATAATAATATATAAACACACTGAGCTAAAAGAATTAATAGCTTAATATAAATTTGTGTTAATATGTTAACAGAATCACTATGTACTATTAACACAGAGTATCGTGATATTCAGCAAAATAAATCAACTGGAATACAACAGATCTTTAACACACAAATAGGAGTGTAAGAGATACAGCTGTGTACTGAGCAGCTCAGGATGAGATCAGAATGTAGTTCTTTCTATTTTAAACAGAATGCTTGTGCTATGTGTAAGAAGACAACAAGGAAGCACTATTTTCCTTAAACACATGTCTCATAAGGAAACACATGCCCGATACTGAATCCATTATTACTTGCCTTGCAGGGTCAGATTTAAAGATCAATTCCTGGTACCATCATCCAGAGACTTAAAGAACAAAAAAGCAGAAATTCCCAACAGAGATCTTTGAAGTCATATTGCGTTTCAAATTTCCCATTCCTTACACTTCTGTTGTATTTATTGAGGAATAAGCACTCTCCTGGGATTTGTGCATATAAACCATTTGCTCAGAGGACAGACAAGCATTTGTTTGTTTTAGTTACTGCTCCTTCTCCTAATCAAAAGCACATTTCTGAGTTCATACAGAATTGGCCAGAGTGCAGCCAAAGGCCAGGCAGATGTTTCACACTCTAATGTCATTTTAACTGTTAAAAGACTGCAGTATAATCCAGACCCAAAACAGTAATTAGTAACGAAAGCATGGAATGCAAGGAAACAACCCCAGCAGTGCAACTCACAGGCAGAAGGCAGAACTTGCACTACTCTGATTTCAGGGTTTCTTTTAAGGAACTCTGCCAAGAAAGAGCAGCAGCCCTTCAGGTATTTAACAACAGAGGAATGGAAGGATAATGTCACATATTGCTCTGTATATACAGTGCCAGCTTCAAATAAGAAGCCTACAGTAGAAGCAAATTGATGTGTGACGGCTTTAAAAAAAGGTCTTCAACAATGCACAGATTTTACCTGATACACAGGTTATGTGCTGCCCCATGCACAAGAACAAGCTCAGCCAACTTTAAATCCCAGGAGATAAGAGACCATGCACTCAGACAGTCCTAAATGACAAGCTGCTTCACCACTTTTTTGTGGATCGCTGCCAGAGTTGCATCCTTTGCTCACTTATCCCTTGCTGAAATCTCATTAGTGGCTCTGCCATGGACATTCAGGGAAACAAAGATTTGGGAACTTTAGATCAAGTGTTGCTTTGTGCCCATGCTGTTCAGAGCAATTAAAGCTTGTTTATAGAATCAAAGCTGCTTTTATATAGGTCACCTACTGTTTGTTCCAGGAAATGGCCCAAAACATTCAATTATGGCTTGTTTACAAACCCAGGAAGCACTTTTTGGTTTTGAAATTCCAATGTTTGTGTTCTTACCATGAAGCCTTTAAAAGTCCTGTAGAAGGGATCCAAGAGGAGGCTGGCCACGGAGCAGACCTGCGCTGTGCGATCCCACCCGTCCGAGCAGTGCACCAGCACACTGGCTTTCTCATCCTTCACAGCCTGTCAAGAGACACCACCCACAAAAGCTGAGCAGCCTTCTCCGTGTGTTACTGTAGTTAAATATGCTGTCCCTTCAGCTGCATTTACCTGACTGGCCTGAGACCCAAGAGGAAAATTTGTCATTTCCCCTCCAGACCATGGAAAAGCACCAGTTCTGGGCACATCTCCATCAACCCACAGGAAACCCCAACCAGAATAAAATGCCAGGGTGTGCCTTGTAGGCAACATAGGCTGTCAAGAAACAAAGACCCTCTGATCTCAAAATGCTCAGTTTTCTGAAAGGCCAAGAAATTTCAGTTCCCTCCTCTGAGGAAAAAATCTGGTGGATAAGTAAAGAATAATGACTGGCTACATGGGGACAAGAAACTTTGAGAAAAATTATAAGGGCTTATCCCAACTTCCTCCCATATGGATCACCTTGTGTTGGTGACAGAAGAGAAACACTAAATAACTTCTTGCTGGCTACACAGGAAAACTTGAAGAGAGAAAAGACAACACGTACAGAAGGTCCCTACTCTCACCACATGCTGCCTGCACACCCTCTACTAGCATTGAAGAGCCACATGCCTTGGTGACTTTTCTCCTTCTGCCTCACTTGCTCTGAAGAAATGAGGACTCTGTTAAATAATCAAAATTAGCAGTGCCCACAATGCACAGCACCAGGAGAAAATAACCTGCTCTAAACAATCCCTCATTTAAAGCAGTTCAGTAACTAATGAGCACAAGGTTATGAGTTGTTTGCACTGGTAATTCCATGTTACAGACATTTAGAAAGGTCACTTACTGGCATTGTGACTTTATTTGTTTCAAAGGAGTTCTAATAAAGCCTAGACAACTGCAACAAGCAGTGACAATGCAGTGCACAGGACAATGTCCCAACCCCTACGGCATTTAGTTTAGGCACGGGAAGTGGCTAGGGGAGAGCCAGCTGGGTGATCTGCTGATGTCCTCCAACTGCAGGCTTGGTTTTGAGAACTGAGGCCAACCTGATCAGCAATGTGCTCCCACCTTCTCTCCAGAGACATCTTCCAGCCTTGGAGCTGTCCCTAACAGACAAATACATACTTAATTCACCTCAGGTCAGAGTACGGTTTTACCTTGGCAAGAAAGACACCTGCATCCATCACAGCCTTAATGTGCCGTAACCAACCCGAGTTCTCCAGGCCAGTGAGGAAATCACTCATGGAGGGGGACTTCATCTCACACACTGAGAACACAAACAAAAGAATTATCAGACATTCCATTAACAACATCTTTTTCTTTTTCCCACCTCCTCACTATCTCTTCCCAGCTTGAGAGATCCCAAAAGCTCACATTTCCACACTGTCAGCAACATCCTGTTTGAAGGACGCAGAAACCACTGGCTCCATACTTAAATACACAAACCAGCAATTTTTAGCTATGAGAGAACCTGAGGATCTGAAAATATCCTCCTCCTCCTCTCTTTTTAAATGGTAACTCATTATTTTTTCAGCTGAGGTTTTTCCAACAAAAGAAAGTGTTTAGTGCTGTTTCTTCACTGTAAGTCACCTTCACACACACATCTAACCACCACTAACATGCAGCGACCAAAGACCTGAAGAAATGAGAGTTTTGATTTAGAGAGAGAAATAACAGGTTAAACCTTGAAGACAAATCGGATGCTATATTGAAACCCAGCAAAGAAAATATTTCTAGTAATGCAGCTCAATAGCCTGTAAGCACCAGTAAGGTTTTTATCACTGTCTGAGAAGAATACAGGAGTAAACAAGTATGTATTCTGCTCTTCTTCCACCACAAATAAATCTGCCAGAACAGGCAATTGAGGACTTGTACTTGTCATCAGGACAATCTCTTGCTTGTGTGAATAGCCTCATTTTTCTCCAAGGTCACCATGGGTCCTGCAGTGCCACCTGGCAATTGGTAGCATCAATTATTCAACTACTGTGAGGCAAGATGACCATTATGCTGCTCACTAAAATATTACACTTGTACTCTGAATGACAGCACTTGTATTAAAACTAATCAGAGGGACCAAGCAGAATGATTTGCAGCATCCCCTCTGCACCAGGACAGTAGCAGTGCTGGAACGCAGCACGCA